>CAUZXS010003826.1:0-47500 GCA_963585895.1 Sepioteuthis lessoniana | reverse complement strand
CACTCAGAAGCCTTCTTTTACTAACAATTTACTAATACTTGCAACCTGTTTCCCTTTGTGATATTTCCTTTTCTTCAGACTTATTAGAAGAACTTATTATCATTAGGGAAAGAGGGGGGGCGTTTATTAATAAACATTATTTATATTACTTGTGATAAATGTAAATTTTGAATTAGTTACAAAATCCGTGTATTTTTTTTTCTTTCACAAAAGCTTGGCGTATTGCATGAATATAAGATTAACTTCATTTTGAATATTGATTTTTTTTTTCTTATTACAATTTTTGTTATCACCAGAACTAATTATATTGGTTAGCCAGTGTCTATTGATTTTGGTTTTGTTTACTAAAGCACATTTGTCTTCTCTGTCTGTCTGTCTCTCTCTGTCTCTCTCTCTCACCTTTGACCATTCTCAAATATTGATAAATGCTTTCATGATTATCTTTACAAATAAAAGATGTGATTCTGTATTTTCTATATACTTTATGCTGTTATTAAAATTTCAGTTGTTTTATTTAGGAATTTATACAACCATTTTGCAAATAGTATAAAAAGTATATTGGCATTTGCATTGATGATTTATATATTTATTTTCAAATTCAGTATTCTTACCTCCTGGCTATAGAGTTGGACTATCTCTTTGTCTATGTGTGTATGTGTAAGAAAGAGATGCACTGTAGAAGATGAAATCAATATTTTCTGTAAATTTATCAAATGATTTTTTAAAAAATATTTTTGAAGCCAATTTTTAAGCAATTGGTCAGCTTGTCTTTTTAACATAGCTAATAATTTAGGCAAAAATAAGATTAAAAAAGTCCTTTTGATAATTTTTCCTTTCTCTCTCATTCAACATCTTTTCTAAAAATTTGTCAAATAAAACAATAGTTGATATGATTAGGATTTACATTATTGCATATAATTATCTATTTTGAATTAATTTCACATAAAACAATAATAGATTAAAACATTTAATGAAGAAAAGACAATTACAATTTTTTTGTTCTTTAGATTTACTTTTTAATAATTAGGAATTGTGTACTTAAGCATTTAATTATACTTAGATATTAAAACTACATCATTTGAATTCTTCATATCTAATTCAGTTGTGTAGAGAATTTGATGTTAGCTTTGTTGGTTATGTTAATGCTGAAAATCTATAAGAGAACAAAGGCAAAAACAGATTTCTTTTTAGAAATGATTTTATTAAATGTGAAAATACATACAAAAAAAAATTCAAAAATGGTTATAATGTATGATTCTTATTTAATGGAGAAAGAACTCAGTTTGTAAAATTGATTTTGTAAATATTATTAAAATTCTTATGTTTGTACATAACTGTAAACCCAGCAAAAATGGCTCATAGAAAGCTTTTTTTTTTTTTTTTTATTAGAACTGTGCTTTTAAAATGTTCTAACACAAAGAATAAGGCAATTTCCAGTCTAATTTGTGACTGATTAATAATTTTCTAAGGTCTGCATTTGTGTTGAACATCTTTTTTTTTTAATCATCCAAATTCTTTGTATATTGAAGATAACTATAAAATGCTAATTAGAATCCTTCATTCCTTCCTAAATAGAAACATCAATATCTTCATAAAAGACTGTTACTGTAGGAATATTAATAGACTGTTACTGTAGGAATATTAATAGGTTGCTTAGTAAGTAAATAAAACTATATACTTTTGAGAAATGATTTCAATTATACAATTTTGATCTTGGTGATGCTTAGTAGAGTGAATTTTTTTCTCACTTTTCAGGATAAATCAACACCAAAATTCCTACTTGTGATACTGACGAACTCTGATTTTAATGCATACCATAGTTGTGACTGATCGTTACTCTTAAATTAAAAAGAAACATTAATGAATAAGCTAGAATCAACCAATATTGAGTTAACAGCAATAATTTAAATCAGAGTAGAAATTGGGAATGTTTATTTTTAAAATACTCTCAGGTATATCAAGACTTTTTTAAAAGCTCTATTATACTAGGGTTGTGGATAAACAGATATGTGATTGGTATTCTTTAAAATAAAACATACAGGTGATTACAAAGTTATTATTATAATTGTATTAAGTTACAATAAACTATAATCATTTAAAGAAGAACTGTGTGAAAACAAATAAATAGATATAATAATAATAATGATGATGATGAAGAAGAAAAGGAAAAAACTAACTATACACCAAACATCTGTATTTTTCATTAATAAACGTATATCTACTTTTGCTCTGCTCCCTGTACATTAAAGATGACGCTATGTTTAACATTTCAATTGTTTTCCTTCATATTGGTTTAAAAATGTTGAACCAACTGTTATGTGTACTAATGATTTAGTCATATAGTAGTATGTATTTTAAGGCAAGAAAGTAGCATATGAACATATACAAATATCATTTTGTAACATATGAAAAAACAGATTCCTGCCAACCTAGATATTTGCTTTTATATATTGTTTTTAATGTTTTACATTTATTTAATCCTGTGTTTATAGACATACATTTGTACCCATTCCTACTTTGCTATGATTAAGTGGGAAAATGCCTTATTATAATATATTATTACTAGCATAATATTCATTCTTTCTAACAGGATTATTTATGTATGGATCAAAACTTCTGTCTCAGATCTGAGTGGAGTTGTGTTTATGTGATGTGTTTGGGTTCAAAGTATCACTCCTTGGTATTTCTACAAAGGATCAGAGTATTGTATCTATACCATGACCAACTAGTAAATACTAGTTGGCTGTGATCTATACCTACAAAAACCCCAAAGTTATTTAAATAGAAAACAAAAAATGAGATATAACTTTAAAATATTAAAGAAAATTATAAGTAATTTAATGTACTTTTATACAGATTTATTATTAATAAACAACAAATACAAAACCATATTACTCTAAGTTTTTCATTGTTTTGATGTGAGACCAGATTTATAGACTGTATAAAGCTTTAGGAATTTCTCATTATTTAGTTTTGAGATCAGGTTGTGTAACCAAGATATCAATGTGTGTGTGTATAAACACACACACACACAACTACCTAGTGTTAAATATATTTGCAGATCCAACTTAAGATCAAGTTAGCATATCTTAGTTTGGGCTAATCAGGAAGTCAACATATACATACTGTAAATAACATTTTTTCATTATGATATTTTAAAAAAATGTTTATACTTGGACAATTATCTACATTTTCTACAAACTCTTTTTAAAGCTAAAATATTACACTTTATTCTGAGCTAATAATTCATCTTTTTTTCTTTTTTTTTTTTTTTTTTTTGTAATTTTTATTTTGTATCTAAAACTTATTTTTTAGGTTATATTGAACGCTAATTTTTTTTTTTTCATATCTCTTTTTGAATGTGCTTGAACTTTTTTGTAGGATTTCTATTATTTTATTATTTTCCTTATAGTTTTCATTTTAGTATTTTATTTTGTATATGCAACTGAATACTGTTAATTGCCTTATTATATTCCCCAGAGATTTGGCCTTATTTAATTATCTTATTCTGATAAACATCTTTCAGTTGTGCCAGATAATGGTCCTTCTTGTGTTATGCTGCGTTGTTAGCTGACTATATACTGGTAGGCTGCATGGCTTTGCCAGTGAACATACAATTTCAGTGAATTGCCATAATGATAGTTGTGAAGAACATGGCATGTCTATATGGAAAATACCACCAATGCAATTTGCCCCTTCTCCTGCTTACCCACAAACATAACATGTCAGTAGTCTAAATGGTCAAATGGTCTGTCTGCTATGTTTCTGATTTACACTCTCTATGTACATAGGTTTTGTTTTTTTGTTGTTGTGTTTTTTTCTATTTGCCTAACTATATACTCCTTCCTCTGCATCTGTGCTACATCTTAGTCTTCTCTCTCAAATAACTACACTGAGAGAATCAGTTCTTCATGTTGTGGGGTGGGGGCTTCACTCCATGTTTTACAGTGAGTCATCTTGGAGATTTCTGCCTTATGTATTATTAGAACTATGTTTGTTCTTTTTGTGTATTTGAAATGCGAGTGCACATGGTTTCTCTTTATATACAGGTACACACAACATGTATTCATATATACTTGCATAAATAAACAGATTAATTCTTGCTATTTAGCTGGACTCAAACTTACTTTCCTCAAGTAATATTCTGTTAATTTTAAATGTCCTAAATTTACTTTCATATAATTTGCCTTCTGGGAAGCATTCTGGACATAATCATTTTTTGTTTCTCTTAGGATTAGAACTTTATCATATTGTTTCATATAAATATAGTAAACACCTTTTTTTTTCTAAAAGTATAAATATGTAAAAGGGTTAAAGGTAATCTGTGGAACTTATAAGTCACATTGTGTTTTAAATAGAAAGAAGAAAGCAGGGAGGGTATAATTTGTAAGTAAAGAAAACTTGAAAAAAAGGCAGAACACACAGAAGATTTAAGTATAAAATTATAGTGGGAAAAGAAATAATAAGAAGAAAGAGATTAAGTGCCAATCTGTACATAAATATTCCTGTCATTTATGACAGCCACTATATTTGTGCCTTTATATTTTATGAAAATGTTTTTAGGTTCACCTATTATATTTAATATCATCTGAAGGCAACTATTTTTAAAAAAATGTAATTTCTGAATTTTGTGCACAAAGAGAAGCATTTTAAGTATAAATATTTGCTCTAAATTTCTGCTGTTTTCCTTTCATTGCTAATAATGACTATTAGGTTCAGTTGCTCAAAGTGTTAGGTCTGAAATTGAATTCTGTTTAACACAATAACGTTAAAACTTGAATTTAAAATTTGGGTTTTCCTTTGTATAAGAGTGCATGTTTAATAAGTATCTCTAGCATAGCATAAAAGATGAAACCTCAAACTTCCAGGTCTTACATTTGAGCCACCCTTGCAGTAATAGGAAAAAATATCTATATAATATTGAGTTAATTCTATCTTAGTGTTTAATTTAGAGTTAAACTATTTATTATTATTATCTGTTTCTTTTTTTTTCTTTTTTTTTTTTACAACAACAAATTTTACTGAATTTGAAGACAGCAAAGAAAGTTCAAGTGTAAAATATTGCAATCAGTGAATGAAAAGTTTGTCCCCAACAAGAAATTTATAAACAAAATGTCCGCTGTTGCTTCATGAGATAACTTAGAGTAACTGGAGCCAAATTTTGTAACATCCATTAAAGCTATCTTGTGAATAGTGTAACCAGTGGAAATAACTTGTTGCTAAAAGATGTTTTGAGCATAAAATTTGTATATATTAAAGAATTAAAAGCTTGCCTTTCTATTTATGAATTGTCATTATCTTTATCTTGTTATATGTTAAAATAATGTACAAAGGATTTTATCTGAGAAAGCACCAATTTCTTTTTCTGATACAGGTATAGCTCTTTGGTTTGAATGAGTTGTTTTTCTAACTTTAAAAGCCATTAAGCTCTTAATTATAGAATTTTTATTAATAAAATTACAAATAAATAAATAATGGGAAGTACTGTATATTTAGCATTTAGAAATTATCTTCCTTTGGAAATTATATTCATGGTGAGCATAAATATTGGTTCCCCATTAGTTGTGAATTTGATTGGAAATTGCTTTAACCTCTTTGTATATTTTAATGCTATTGAACTAACAAAAATCTTGCTATGTGCTGTTTTTGCTAACATGCATACACAAACTGGTTCATTATGATAAAGATTATTTGAGATTATTTATTAGAAGGGTTACTTTTGTAAAATCTTGATTACTTGTTGATATGAACAGTTTGTGTCTGTAGGTTTAAGCTTGTATTACTTTGTATTATTATTATTTTGAGTTATTCATAAATGTGCTTTGGCATGTTTTTGAAAATTGAATCAGTCCAGTTTCAGAGGCCCATTTCTCCAGGCAGTACCTCCACTTCTTGTCTGAAAGAGAATTAAGTTTATTTCTTTGATGCCTGAGGCATCCTCATAAGGAGAAATACCAACATGACTATGACAGTTTTTGCACCTGCTATCCAGGAAACTTGCTTCTTAGGAATCCCCTTGTTAATCCAACTTTGCTATGATGGGAGGGTTAATTCACCATAAATATCGTTTTTTTTTTTTTGTTTTTTTTTTTAAATGTATAGCCTTTAGCTATGCCGCTTCCTGCACCACCAGTAACAGTAAAAAAATTTTTTTCTTCTATGAAATCTTAATCTTTCTTTAATTTTTTTTTTTTTTTGAACTTGGAGTCTACTTTCTGTAGTTTTTGAGAGAAAAAATTCCCTAGAAATTAATAGAACATTATCAATTTCAAATATTTTTTTATATGTTTATTTTGAACACCTTATTTCCAATAGAAACATTGTTATTTGTTTTATATTTGTTTTTATTTTTATTTTATTTTTTATTTATTTATTTATTTTTTGTCTTTTATCTGCCAAATGAGAAATTAATTTTTGGCATGATTTTTCATTTTTCTTGGTTAATATTGTGCCAAGAGTATCTTACTTCAAAGTCAGAATTGGTAAACTTATAATTTTGAAATCATCTATGCCTTATTTTATAGAAATTTCATGAATACAGGTGTCTTTGGTTTCAGTCCAATAGCATATGTATGTTTTTTCTACTTATACTTTTAGATTTGTAAAGTCTTCAGTATTAATATTGAAATTCTATGATCATTAACATATTTTTTTAAATAGTTCTGACATATTTCTATTACAACTACAATGAAGTGACTTATAAAATCTTTTTAAAAAAGTGATAATTCATTATGATAAACTTTGTATGATTGATGAAATCTTAGGTCAACTGGCTGTGTTTTATGGCATATCAACCCTTGTGGGTTATTTAATGCCAAATCGTGTTTATACATATATATCAAATATATATGATTTGTAAATGAATAGATTATAGGTAACATGATTTTTAAATGAGCTGGAGTTCATTTACTTGCACACAGTTAAATGGTTTCAAGTATAGCTATCTAACACTAATAGTTTTATGTGCATTCAGTTAAATGGTTCCAAGATTTTCTATGTAATACTAATGATTCAATTTAACATTAGTCATTAGTTTGCATACGGTTAAATGGTTTCAAGTATAGTAAATGATTAAATATTTCTACATGACCTGTAGAAATAGGATCCAAACAGGTACTATCATTCTGGGTCAGAGTGAACTTGGGAGTAATTGCAATGAAAAGATACTCCACATTCCCCAAAACTCTAGGACTGGAGCCTCACCACCAGATGAAGTTTTGTGTCCTATTTAGGACACTCATTAGGGCAAGGGGTTCTTATTCGTTTGCAGATATATAGTCATTGTATTCTACAGCCCCAGCCGACTGGAGTAAGGAAATCTTATTAGATCATTGCACATCACATGCAATTTTATCATAATACTAGTTCACCTATAAACTATAAATTGGGTTCCTGTTATAACAGCAGTTCATGATGATGCTTCTTTTTAGGATTAAAAGATAGTAATTAGTATTTCATAGTTATTCCTGTTATTTTGAAAATTTGGATGATTATAAAATGTTCTATACAAATGCAGACTCAACAAAATTATGGCAAATTTACCTGGACATTTTATTTATTTATTTATTTATTTTTACTTTTGGTCACATACAGGATTTTATTATTTCGAGTAGAACATTATACATTCAAACAAATATTATTAGTTATCATTTATCACCAAAATTTATAGCAATAAAACTCTTTGACTAAAAATAGGTCTTGTGTGTGTGCCATTCTATCTTTAGACTGCTACTTATTTATATTTTTGGTTAAAGAATTTCAGTATTGTAAAGTTTGGTAATAAATGCCTAATATCTCTTGATTGCTTAATGTTCCACTTTAAATAATAAAATCCTGGTATCTTTGATTTAGAAAAAATTAACTTTTATAAAACATTCTTAGGCATATACTTATTTATGGTTGATTTTTATATATATACCCACAAACAGAATTAGAGTTTTAGTAATATATGAATATTCAATAATAAAAAATAATGCAAAGAAAATCTCTCTACTTAAACTTTCACTCAAATGAGAATCAGCAATTTGGATCCTTCAATTTACTTTCTTTGGCCATAGGAATAGTGGTGACAGTGATAATAGTAGTAAAATCTTTCATTGTGACAATTGAAGGTGTTTGTTTTGTTGGCATAAATTATATTTTGGTTGTTACAATAAACTCATAATTTTACACTAATTTGAAATTGTGTTAGAGTTTGAAAAATATTTTATCTTTATATCATAATTTGTAATAATGCAATTGATTGTATTTGTCAATGAAAATTTAATTTTGTAACTCTTGATTCATGTAAGTCTTTAAGTGAAATGCTGATATAAAATTTGACTACTCTCAAACTTGGTGTTGAGATTGATGTGAATTTATGAAATAATAAATAACAAATTTAGTGTATGTAATTGAAGCTCTGTCATTTAGTATTATTGAATTCAAGTTTCACTGGGAACTTTATTCCTGTGTGAGTTTTTCCTCACTATTGTAAAAATGGCAACGAGTGAATTGTGATTAAGAACTAAGTAGTTAAGATAAAAACAATACTAGTAAAAATTATTGATTATAAAAATTTAGTGTATTTTTAATTTTTTGTTAATATTATTTTAATTAACATTCTTTTGTTTGCTACTTGTATATTGTGCATTTTTACTGTGTGAGATAGCTAAATTTACAAGAAAAAAATTTCTATCGTTTCTCAAAATAAGTTTTACTATGAATTTTAAGGGGAGAAAATTTCATTAATGAATATGCCTTTAAAGTTTGTTTTTTGTTATTTCATATCTATAGAATTTATCATAGAATTAACAGTAGTAAAATGCCCTGTTGGCTGGGGCTTCAAAATACACTGATTGCATCTCTGCAGAGGGGAAAAACTCCCCCAATGAGTGTCCTGGATATGACACTAAGCAATCTCATGGTGAGGCTCCAGTAATGTTTGAGCTTTGGGGAATGCGGGGTACCCCCCTTTATTGTCATCACTCTCAGCTTCTCTCTGGCCTGGAGTGGTAGCACCAGATAGGGTTCTATCTATAGGTCAAATACAATTAAACTGTGTGCTTATGCTAAATTGAATTGTTTGAAATAGAACTGTTTTGACATTTAACAATGTGTCAAGAAAAAACTGTACTTATGCTTAACTGAATAGTTTGAAATGGAACTGTTTATATGTATAAAAATGGATTTGGCATTAAATAACCTACAATGGTTGATATGCCATAAAACCAAACCAAAGCAAACCTAACTGCTGTAAATAAGGCAAAGTACTCCATAATTAGCTATATCTCTTTCAGAAACTGTAATGATCAGGATGACTTCAAACACAGACTCTACACTAATTATTAAGTTGCAAATTGGATTGGAAATGGCATTATTCTCAAAGTTGGAGCATTTTAATGCTATTGTGCTAACTAAAATCCCTCTTTGATATGCCATTTTTGTTGTGTTACAGTAAATTGGAAAAATCAAATTATCATAATATAGATAATATTTATTTTAATTGTTAAATTAATGTTAGTTCATCTTGTATATATGCTTAAATGTATTCTAATCAATCATTTGGCTCATTCCATGGAAAGTAGTCCAAAATCAGAGAATTTTAAATCCAATATTTTCGAGCACTGTTATGTTTTTTCTTAAAGACAACACCCTAAATTACAAAAAAATTAAAAAATCCAATTCTGATCTTTTCTGTGTTGTCTGTGCTGAGGCTATAAACATCGGCTATTTATTGAAGTCAGAAAATGAAAGAATTGCCTATTTTTCAGGCATTCATTTTTACTAATGAATAACATAGAATTATGTTTAATTATATTTTTCCTGATTGATACATATATAGATTTCAAAATAATTGAGGTCCTGAGTTTCTGTTGTTAATCATTTTTACATGAAAATTTCATAAAGTTAGCCCTGTGTCCATGTAACACATGTGACGCTTAATTAACATTTTTTTTCTCATTCTTCAATAAAACCTCTGAGGAAAAAATCCTTTCTGTTGATAAGCTAGTATATTACTGCAAACAAAATAATAGAAAAAAAAATCTAGCTATTTTTTTCTTCTTGAAAGAACACTTTGAATTTGTGTAACACACATGATGTCACGTGTGTTACATGCCAAAATATCACTTCAAAACCTTCAATAATCAATGGATTTCAACATAATAAATAACATACTCATACAATGCTATAAAATAGATTTATTTATTGAAAAATTTCAGGTTGAAAAGGATAAAGCACATCCTGATTTCTCCCAATATCTACCATTTCTACTGGAACTGGTGGACTTAGTTTTCTGATCACATTCTCAGGCTGGTATGCAATTATATCAGCTTTATCTGGCCAGTACCATTTGCCTTTTCTGGAATACTTCATAACTGATACTTCTATATCAGTATCTATAATTGACATAACTTCACCAGGGAATTTTTTCCCATCATAGGAGTCTAAAACCCAATCACCTACATTGAGTTTCTTGCTTCTGTCCACATCTTCATCTTCATATACAATAGTTGATGATGGATCCTTACTTGAATTTGTCTTAAACATTTCTATAGTCAAACCATCACAACAACTAATAACATGTCATCTTTTGCTACTTTGTAAAAATCAGCAGAGTTTTGTACAATCACAGCATTTTTACCTTGATTCATGACTCTTTTTCTCACTAGAGATTTGACTGAGCCACCAATTTCATCAACAACACCTTTTCCATGTGATGTAGCAAAATATTTCCAGGAAACTTTGCACTAGAATTTTTTTGATAACATAGATACCAGTTTCACAATGTATCTATTTTTAAACTCTGATGATGGCCCATCTGTGTAGATTATGAGCATGTTCCCTTTTTCAAATTGAATGTAGTCTGTCAAAGCATTTATAAATGTAAAGACAGAATTTTTTCCTTTGTCTTGGCTATCTGTGATTATCAAGAATGGTTGGCAAACTTGGCTTTTACTATACAGAGCAGCAGTAAATAAATTAATGCATTTCCGAGACCACAAAGCACTTTGGACTTCATTTTGATAATCACAACTGTATGCCATTGCGAAGTCACACTATAAAACATGGCAATCACTCCTCTTTTTGTCCTCCGTAAATGCTGTAGACTGAATCCGTTTAATTCTCACATGTTCTTTGAAAAAAGAAAATTCGCTGAAAAGATCTTCTTTTAATTCACCTTCACACCCTTGTTTTTGGTTTATTCGCAGATGTCCGGTTTCAGTTTTTATTCATTCTTTCCAAAAAACTGTGTTAGCATCGCTTTTTTCTCTATTGTGAACTTATTCTTCAATTGGCAATTAACACAAATACCTCTCCAACAAGGAGAAGTCAAATCAAGACTGTCATCACAAAGAATGCTAGGCCAAAAGTGTTCATCATAGGTAATTCCTTTAATTTTAAGAAGAAAATTTTCATGAATTTCACATTTGCACATGTTTGGATGCTGATCTTTAAGCAACAACACATTTGCTGGCCTCAGAGATGCAAATTTACTGAACCCTACAGTCATGTCAGGGTAGGTCTGTTTAAACAGCTCATAAACTTCCTTTAAAAACATGATTAAATAATATTTCCTGCGTTTTGATTTGATCCCATTTTCCCAAACTGTCATTTCATCATGCATTCCAGGCATGGTATACACAACATCTGTATTTACATAAAAGTCTGTTATCAACTTTTTGTTCTCTTCTGTAAATCTTTGGTTTATCCTTTGTCCATGGTTATGTGTGATTTTTGGACTCAATTCCAGTCCTACCCGCTTGGCTAAACCATTAACAACTGCCCTTTGTTTTGTAGGTGATTTAGGCAAGTTATTATCTAATTTTCAGATTGCTTTTTCCCAATGATTGAGGCATCTTGAACCCTTTGCCTGATTTGACTGGGAGTGACTCAATGATTTCTTGCTGTCTTAGCTTTTTACATAATCGAAAGAGATGGACACGTTCAGCAACTTTTTTACAGTGTTCTTTTAGTTGATCTATATTCATTGTTTCTCGCTGACTTTTTCGAAGGGCTGAAATCCTGGCATTTTCTTGTTCTTGAAAAGATGTACCCACTTCTTTCCTTCGTTTCCTTAGAGCTCTCATTCTTTCAGCAGATGTTTTTTTCACACTTGAGGTTTCCATCTGAAAACTGAATTAACAGACAATATAGAAAAAAGTAGTTATAAAGTCAAAGACTTTCTATTCTAACTTAAAAAGCTAGTCACTTAACATTCTATTTATCACTTACAATTACTTTGAAATAAAAATATGTCTAACCCTTTGAGAAGTTTTGATACAAAATCTAATGATTCATAAAAATGATAAACAAGTAATTTATTTTATTACTAAATATTTTTATTATCTTCTTTAATTGTAACGAATGCTATTTTTGTAATTATGCTAATTAATTTCTTTATCTAAATTTTTGAGTCAAGTAAAGCAACTAAGTAAGTATTGATATGGAGTAAGGTGTAAAAAGAAAAATAGAAAAATATTTTACAATAAAAAGAATTGTTTTACTTTCAAAGTTTATTAAAAATGAATGCACCCATTTATTTATTTTATTTTATTTTTTTCCTAAAACCAAGTGTAGATGTATGCTTAAGAAAAAAATTAGAAATTATTTTAGAAAATTCATTTCATTGAAACAAAAATAGTATGAAATGTTGCATCTAATATTTTTAGATTTTTTTTCCTTGAAACACATCACATTTTCTTAAACTTGAGATGTTGTTACTGAAAGAAAAATGTGACTGTGAGGTAGGAGGTGATTGAACAATTTAAAACAAAAAAGTGTTTTATTTGCTGATAACTTCAAACAGCAGCATTTGGCAACCAGTAGTTTTCAGCTTTGTTGATATGAAATGTTTTTATTTCAAATAGGTCCTTGTCTAAATGTTAAAAATAAATTATCAAAGATAAAAAAAAAAAATTCTATTAACAACAAAATAAACAAGTAATTAAAATATTTAATTTTTCTTCTCATCACAAGTTAAAATATTCAAGGGTTGAGAAAATAATTTTCTTAATCAACCATATGGAAAACTAAACTGGCATTGTGGGTTATTGCTGCTGTTTAAAAAATGAATGCTGTCTGAAAAATTTTTACTCCAAAATTTATATATATATATATGTGTGCATTCAAACAGTTTTCAAAAAAACTACTTTATATATTTTTATGATACACATATGAAAAAAAAGAAAGGTTTTTACACTAACCTGTGCAGGTTTGAAATCTTTTCAATGAAAATTGTTTATGCTATGGAGCCTGAACTTTAAGGGACGGTGCTGTCCAAACCAAATGACCAATTCTCTCAGGACAAAAACTAAGAAAGAAAATTCTTTATTCTGATTGGTTGCCAAATTTGAGCATTTTCGCACTTCACGGAGCTTTGGAAATTGGTGAGATTTCGCATGGGTAACGCACATGACTACAAATATCTTAATTCTCAGGGGTTCAATGAATAAAAATTTACAAAAGGACTATTGTAATAATTAAAAGACTCCATAAAAATTTAGAAAAACCCATTTTTATAAAAAAAAAAAAAAAATAAAGGCACAATTCACAGAGTTTATACATTGTTTAAAAATGTTTAAAATATCCTTCACGTCTGAATGTAATGCATGTGATGCTAGAAAGAAGACTATTATTAAAAAATGGTCATAGGTATGGGTTTTTTTTATGCATTACATGAAAGAGTAATGCCTTAAGACTACATAAGCCAAAAAGAAACGAGAGTAAAGTATTATAAGGGCGATTTTTTTTTTTTTTTTTTTTTTTTTTTTTTTTTTTATCGCAGAAAACCCTTCTGAACTGTAACGCACGTGACATGGAATGGGTCATTTTCAGTTACTGGTGTGTATATATATATATATATATATATATAAACAATAATCATATCTATCTATATTAAGATCTGTATGATTTCATAAGAATTAGGATAAGTTTCTAATATTTAAAAAAAAAAAAAAAAATGATTATTTGTAATTGTATGATAGTATTGTATACTTAAAATCTGTATTTGAGAGTTTTCTTGATAAGATCAGATTCCATAGATCATTGCTTTGGATACTTCTGACCAGATTTTTTTAAAAAGTTAAACCCTCCAATTTGGATATTTTACTCAGAGATTTTTTTCCAGGTGACTTTTAAAAATGCGTTATTCTTGAACTTGCTGTAGAAGTAATTTTCTGCTTGTTAAAGAGCTTCATTTACTTTTGTTTTGAAATGAGGTTTTCTTATAACATCCATAATCATTATACTTTAGACATTAGAATCTAAAATCTTGCATTCTTTCTCAGATATAACTGCTGGGCTACTAGCTAGCAGTACTCAGAAATCAATGATTTTTTGAAAAGATTTATAGGTATTTACTTATCTTTTGTTTAGTCTAGTACAAAGCCACAAATGTGAAGTACTCAATGAAAATTAAACTCTCTAAGAGTAATGGTCTGCTAGAATAGTTTGCAAACAATTTACCCTACCAAAAGACAGCTCCCTCCTTTATTTTTTTAAAGAAATAATTATAATATTATTTCCTGAGTTGATTGATAAAACTTATGATGATCATGAATGTGGTACTTATATTCTTTTAATTTGGGAACATGATACAATTGGACTTTGCTTAGATTTAAAGAGTGGGACATACATGTTAAATCTTTACATAAAATAAAAGTATAAGCACATTTTGCCTTGTTTTGAATTCTTTTTCTGTTTGCACTCAACCTCTTTGCCATAGACAGGATGTGACTCAAGGTAAATTTTTAAGCTGAGTAAAGCTGGTTTGAATTCAAAGTTTTCCTTATAGACAGATTACCCTACCAAAATAAATAATCTAGTCTGCCCTGCTATCTACCCATAACTGGAAGGAAAACGCATAGATTCATGTCTTTACCAAGTGCATTGGAGTGTAGTAAAATGCATAAAGGATTTGAACTCGGGTTGCCAATTCCACTTCCTATGATGAGAAACATTATGCTAAGTGTGCCTCCAAGTCATACATAAATATTTTTCTTATATAGAAATAGCTTGTGTGTATATAAGATGTGAATACTTATTGGTGTAATTCAGTTGCAGATTTGGAGTTTGCAAGTTCTTTTTCACTTCTCAGCAGTAAATCATAAGTACTAGATTTTGCAGTATCATAAGATTCATTTTATTTCCTTTAAAATATGACTTTTCAAAATAACTCAATGCCCAACATGCTGAGTGTCAAGCTTCAGATCTTCAGCTTTTCCCTAGAGCAAGTTCAAGAAAAATTTCCTTTGTATTTCATACTAAATGTTAAGAGCTTACTACATGTTGAAAAATATAGTAACAGATGCTGATTTGCAAAGAAAAGATTTCTAAACTGTTGTAACATATTTGTAAATTTCTCTTGCTCTTAAGTTGAAAACCATTTGGTTTTCATGGCATATTTGATGCTGCATTGTATGAAATTGTTAGTCTAATGATAATCTGATATTACCCAATCAAATTGACTCCTAGATTGCTTATGTTTCTTATTAATGGAATACCATTGTTATCTCTTTAGGTTTGTTATTCAGTAAATTTTTTTTTTAATATTTCATATTATTCATACAATATTTATCTTTACTTAGTTGCTTGTCCTGCTCATTCTGTTAGTTTCACACTTCATTATGCATTTGGTTAGCAACAAAAATATACAATATTGTATTGCAATTGATTAGATGTTTTGATGAACTTCAGTTATTTCTTATTTAGTTTCAATTATTACTTCATTCGTACAGTATTCATTCAGAATTGTTTTCTACTCTTTCTATCTCTCTTTTTAACCTTTTTGTCCCTCTTCTTTATCTTTCTGCTTTTCCTTTTTATATATCTTTCTCTCCTTTTTTTTTTAAATCTCTCTGTCTCCTCTTTCTTTCTCTTTGAATAAAAAACTCTTGACCTACTGCATATTTCTAATCTTTTGTCCTTTTAGCCAAACCTATTTACCTGTTTAGTACTGGAAATTTTCAAGATAAAATTACTTCAAAAAACATAGTATAGGATTAAATGATGTTTATTTTGTAAGATTTTTCTTGCACTATTTACATTTTGTTGGTAAGTATTTTTAATTTATAACAAAAAAAAAATCAAATCCTAATATAAATTAGTTCCTGTGAATGAATTATAAGATTTTCTTCTTATATTTAATCAGCTGCTATACAATTCTTGTGAAAAATATTTTGTTATAGCTTGCTATAAGCAACTTCTTCCATGGAAAGCATACATTAAATGTTTAAATCAGTTCTATTACATTTATGAATGTGTGAGTATGTATGTGATATTTTTGGAATAATATATTAAGCAATATTTTTTAAAGACATTTTGGTTTCAACGGTTTGAAAATAAAGAAACCTGCTAAATCTTGGCGTCATCCAATGATTAAAAAAAAAATTTGTACAGAAAGGTATTTTGAATTCAGCTCGCTGATACTACATACTGCTAACTTATGTCCTATAACATTTATCACATTTGCATATATATTTTAAATACTAAATGTAACAACTATTATAGGACAGAGGTAGTTTAATTATTCAAATGAACAGCATTGTTAGATATTGTTTACATTTTTTTAAACTATTTTTTGATAAACAACAGAAAAGAAAAATTCAGACTTGTTTTTTTTATCTCATTTTTATATGGCTTCTGTGGTTGGCTAGTCAAACTTATCAATGATAAATAAATTCTTTTGAATTTTGGTTTCTATATGTATAGTATTGCATAGATAATGGCTATTTAATTTGTTATTTTTGTTAGGGCAGTACTTTAAGAATATAGATTAGACATAAATATCAATATTGTAGTATAAGAATTTCTTAAAAATTATATTTAATTTTTAACTGTTGCCTAAACCTTAATTTGTTTTGTTTTTTGTAAGAATTCAAGAAGCAAAACAGAAGTTTAAACAGCTTGATGAGTATTAAAAATTACAAGTGAACTTAAATTCTCTTCAAATTTTATTGGAAACAGTAAAGTAGTTGAATTTGCTCATTTTAGAGGATGAAGCTTTTCTAAAATGGAGGGTGTGTTATTATAGGTTAATCATTTAAAATATTTATAACTATTAAATTCATATCAACATCTGATAGAAGGTATAGTAAATACATTTATTTTGCAGTAATTTGACTTTTTTCTTTGTGTATGTATGTATGTATAGTTATTTATTAAACTTAGCATAGATGTCACACAAAGCCTAAAGTATGGGGGACCCAGTGAAAATCCAACTCACTACTAATGATCTATTAATCTAGCTTGCTAACCATTACACCATATGAGGTGTCCATGAATAAAAAGTATGCCATTATCAAATTTATATCAATTTTATGACCAGGTATAAAAGTTTGAGGTACTACTGACAATTATCTAATTGCTTTGTGAGGGAGTGCCCTTGGAGTAATGACTTAAATGCTGGACTGCACCCTCAGAGTAAGCTAGTTCAAACTCCAGTTATGCTATTAATATCACCTTGGTAAAGGTATGAACCCTCTTATCCTCCAGCGATGGGTTAAATAGTATCACTACTGTTATTCTACAAGGATGGCTTTAGCATTAAATAATCCATGAAGGTTGATATGCCATTAAATAAAGCAATCACTCCAACAAACCAAATGCTTTGGGTCTTTCAGAAAATGTTATATCAACAACATAACTTAGGTGTTAAAATGTCAATAAAAAAAAGCCATTGTATTAAATATTCAGAACCTTTGTGGATATATTTTTATTTGAAGTGTTTATAAAATAATTATTCGGAATCTTTTTTTTTTTTCCAATGTAAATAATGGCTTTATTTATTATCATTTTTTTTTAACTACTTAATGTTTAAGGTACATGTATATAGTTATTTGCAAAAAATATTAAAGAAAATTGTGTTTATATCTCCTGATCCTGTAAGCAGCAAAACTACTGATTGAGCTGAATTTTAGCAAAAACCCTAAATTGTTACTAAAGGAAACACCTTATTTTAATATATTCGATAATTGGTTATCACTACCATAACAATCAACTACTTGCCCTTTGTTTGATAACCTATACTACTTAATACGAGTAGAAGTTAATTATTTTAATCAGGCTGTATTGAAAAGCATAAATATATCTCCATTGGTCCATTTTGTGGATCTATTCAGCATACATCTTTTAAAGAAATATAAATACTGAACCCATTTTTCCTCTTTCTCTTTTATTTTGTGGAAGGTTTCTGAAAGAATTTCTCTTCATCATTTGTATTTAAATTTTTCGTTTTCAGAAATTAACTTATTTTACTTTTATCCCATTATAGCATATATATTTAAAACTATTATGGGATAGATATATTTTACATTGAAAATATTAAAATTTATTTGTAAAGTATAATATAATATTAAAAAAACAACTTTTTCCCCGTAATTGCTTTACAAATTTACTTAACATTTTTATGCTGCGTTTGGGTGTATGTTTTAATAAAACTAAAAGTAAACAACAGTTACAATTATACTAACGTTTACAAGTACTTCTTGTAGTGTGGAAAACATTAAAAATGTATGAATTACTTTTGATATTGAATTGTCATATAGACTTAATATTTTATTTATTTTTAGATTTTATTTCTGTGTATATTTTTGTAAATGTTTGACAGATATATTCAGTAATATTTCCAAACAATAAAAAAACATTGATTTTATACCAATTTCAAAAAATAGCCATTCATTTCTATTGTACTTACTACTTTTTCATTTTCTGTAATTTTTATAATTTGCCATTATATTATTTTCTTAGTATTGTAATTTTATTGTAAAAAACCCAGAAACAAATTGTTTCAAGGATATAACATTCAACCAGATTATATATTATTGCAATATTCATATAAAACATTTCTCTTCTGAAGAGAAAAAAATGAATTTTTGAACCAGTGGAAGTAGTGATCTTCAGTAAAAACAGCACTGACCTAATAATTGTTACTGAAAAAAGAAAATGGACACTGACAGGCTGTCAAATTCCAGAATCTTTCAGGAGATAAACAGATGTTCATGGATTTAGGATCCCCACCACCACTAATGAACAACATAATTTAGTTAATCTTTTATGTATTTATAGTGATTTAGATTTTATTATTAATCACGATATAATTTTACAATTCATTTAGAATTAGTTGCTGTTGCTACGGTGATTATATTTACTAATATTGCTTTAAAAAAAAAAAAAAGAAGAAAAAATCATCAGCAGACATTCGCATTGATTGATATCTTAAACCACATATAGTCTACCACGTATGCAAAGTGTATAATTTTACAAGGCTTAGAATAATACTTCAAGAGGACAGTTTGTATGTAGCTTGAAACTTAGTCAATGGTAAATTGTTCCTAAGAAAATGAACTTCTTTTACCTACATGTTACCTTTTGTTCTTGGATTATTTTTTTTTTAATCTACAGTCATTATCTTTACTCTTTTCTACCTGTGTGCTAAAAAGACATTTTGAATAAGCTATGTAATGTCTGTGTCTCTGGGTATATTCCAGTAACACACTTTCTGGTTTAACTTCATACCTTCTGGAATTAATTGAGGGTAAAATTTTAAAACTTTTCTTTGATAATTATATCCTGCAAACTTTAAAAAAAGAATGTGCATTTTGAGATCAGTACAAACACTTATATGTAAAAAGTTCCATCTCATTTAGGAGATCTAAAATATAGATGTTGTACTTTTTGTAAATGTCCCACAAAATAGGATGATGACAGCTATTGGGTTAATAGTTGAACTATTCTTTCTTTTGTGAGACTGACTTGATTTTTACTTTTATATGAAATATTTTATACATTCTTGAAAAATACTTTCATTAGCTCAAAAATGATCTTTTAAATTTGTATTTTATTGCCTCCCTCCCCCCTTTTTTTGATTTTAACCTCTTATCACAAGATAGTAAATCTATACACTTAAAGGGCTTTAGCATTTATTAACTTTTTAGAATGAAATATTCAGTGTTTTGGTCAATGGAGTTATTTCATATTTATCCTTTTTAATTTCCAAATACATGAAATTATAATTTTTAAAAAGTATAGCAAATATGAATTATTATAATATGGATTATTTTCTTAATAATTCTTTATTTAACAGTTTTGTATGTGTTTTCATGGTACAAAATAGTGATTTTAATAAAACTAACATTATTCTTTCTTTTTATGCAATTGTTAAACTTTGGAGATCTTGTAAGACTGAAGGATTTTTATTGTAGATTTCATTAAAGGAGCCTTTGAGAACCATTAAGTTTGGTGTCATGTCACATTAATTAATTGATTGCAAATAGATAATGAGAAGTACTCTAATTAGCATTTAATAGTTATCTCCCTTGAGCAATTAAGAATCGGGTGAGTACAAATGCAGTCCTATATTATTTATTATGATAACACTATTGCTATGCAAAATACAAAAATCAGATCATTATGATATGCATTATATTCTTTATTTTTATTTTAAAATTGTATAAGTCATTTTAACAGGTTTGTGTGTAAAAAGTTAAAAAGGTGTTTATTGTATTCTGCATTTTATTCTTATGATTTTTTACCATTTATATTTTATCAAAATTACTGATATAGTTTATTGTTGAATATGTAATTTTCAAAAGAAAAGCCATTGATTTTTTTCTGTTTGTATATTTCTTTCTATTCTAAAATGAAAGTTATTAAATTATCTCTATATTTGATTATTAACTTAGATCTCAATTTCCAAGTACTTTCATTTAGCTTGACGTTTTTTTCATAGCTAAAAAATAATATCAAGATTAATTCAGTCATTTTCTCCTGTATATCATTATCTTTAATTTTATTGACTTGTTAGATAAAAGGCTAAACTCATCAGAATAGGTTGCATTTTTTTTAATGACTAATACAACTCAAATGGAGCCAAGCAGACAAAAAAAAAATG
The DNA here is from genome assembly GCA_963585895.1 of Sepioteuthis lessoniana. Classification (NCBI taxonomy): domain Eukaryota; kingdom Metazoa; phylum Mollusca; class Cephalopoda; order Myopsida; family Loliginidae; genus Sepioteuthis; species Sepioteuthis lessoniana. The sequence goes on along the minus strand of CAUZXS010003826.1, from coordinate 26,628 downwards.
TTTAATTAAATCACTGAACCTTTTATACTTTTTTCATCATTGTTTTCTGACTAGTTTTTGTATCTTGATTTTTTTAATTACATTTCACTAGGGTTGTCAGTCAAGAGCAACAAGGTTATAGTACAGATTATACATAGTAAAGGATAAGCTCTCACTGATCTATGTTGTATCCTTGTTACTGTAAATTGATGGCCTTGAGTATGTTGCAATTTTTTTTTCTTTTTAAGAAAATGAAAAAAACAATTTAAAATTAAGATGAAAGAAGATAGTAAAAACTTAATCATAATGGTTAACAATGCTTCTTCTAAAAATAAAAACCAATTAATTTTAGATATTTATTTTCTTTGTACTTTGATATTCTTGTAAATATATGTAACTGGTTATACTTTTTTTTTCTGAATTACATTAAAATTCTAAACAAGGTTTTGCAATTGGCTTTGTATTTTCTTTGAAAATATCATTTAGTAGGCTTCTTCAGTTAAGTAAAAAGAAAAAAATGCCTTGGATTTGTAGTTACTACCTAGGGATAGATAATTATTTATATGATGAAGCTTCTTATATAATCCTTTATGTCCTACCAGATTATTTGCTTAATATAAAGATCCAATCATTTATGGAAAAAAAATGATTAAAGATAGCAATGTTTAACATTCTTGAAGCATTGAGGATGAAAAATTTTGAAGAGCTCCAGGGATAATCTCTTTGATAAGCTTACATCTTGTTGCCATATCTGGAGATCAAAGCTGATCTTTTTCTATATGAATCCATTTCTTTCTTTAAAAATGGATTGAACAAACCAGATTAGCTGACTCCCTAGAGAAGAAAAAATTAAAAATAAATAAATGACAAACATTAATGCTTTAGAAAACTCTTCTTATATTGTTAGTCTTTTAGTTTTCTTCTGACTTTAATCTTACAGAATATTAAAATGATCAATAAGTTCTTCCATTCTCTCTAAATGAGAATGAAGGAAATTGTTTAGGTTTATATTAGAGACCTCAGCCCTTTGGATGACAAGTTTTCCACTTTTTGGTAGCTTCTTGTGCTACGTTTTCTAGCAAAACATCACTATTTCTAAAATTTCCAACACATTTAAATTAGTATTCAGGGATACTCAAATAAATAAGGACTTGCAAATGGGAAGTAATATATCATTCAACAATAGTGGCACATTACAGTGAAAGGCTTAGAATATTTTCAAATTTAAAAAACAAAAACAAACTTAGACTGACCTCCTTCTTCAAGGTCACTTAAGATTTAAAAAAGAAAAAAAAAAAATTTTCTAATTATTAAGTTAAAAATGTGGATTAAATTAACATTTTATTGAGTTGCTTTCAGAAGCATTATCTGACATAGTGATGTCTTTTCACCTCTAGAAACCATATTTTTTTATATATATTCATTGGGAAGAGTTTCTTTATCTGTCCTTAATAGATATCCAAACAGTTTGGTGTAGAGCTACTAAATTTGGTATATATGGACTCGGGAGAAAATTTAATGTTTAAAAAAATAAATAAAAAGGTTCCTTATGAGGAAAGGCAAACTCTTATTAAGGGAGTTCATAACAATAAATAATTATCTGCTGGAAACTATGTTGCTGCAACATAATTGTATAGAATTTAATTTTCCAGACTTCGAAAGAAAAAGAATTAACATTGACTTACTAAAATGATTATTCCCATTTAATTAAATATTACTCATTAGACTTATAGGTAGCTCTTCAAGCTAGAGGTGCAAAATAATTATATAACATTATTGCTTTAGTTAGATCTAAAAATGTTTAAATTAGTAGATATTAAGAGCCGCTTATTTAAATTAAAAATTCATTTCCCTACAAAACTCTTGTGAAAATTTTTACAGAACAATATTAATGTCGTAAGATAATATAAAAAAAACTATAATTGGTAAATCTCTTTTCTATTATATGGATTTATTTTTATATTAACAATTAAAATTTATACCTGTTAAATGTAAATTATTAATTGATCACAAAGATTATGAAATAGACTTGGTTTAGTAAAAGGAAGTAAGTAGAAGGAATGTTTGTCATTTGTTTGATAATTTCAGTATGTCTCTGAACCAAGCTTAGACCTCTAACTGGTAAAGCTACTTCAGCTAATATATATCATTCTTTTGAATATAATTGTTTAATTCAATGTGTTCTGTTCCTATTTATGGTGTTCATTGATAATGTCAAGATTTATTTGAATCTTATTTTTGTCCTAGAAATTGGTAAACAGTTCATGTTGCTTGTAATGACATATGTTCTATTTTGAACTGACTTTTATAATATCAAGAATAATTATTTTTCTCTAAGTTTCATTCACTCTAAAAGTTGAACTCTTAAATTTTGTTACTCAAAGTTGAATGTTTCAACCACTTACCAAACTATACATTGCGTTAAAATGTATTTCAGTTAAAAGTTTGTCCTTTGAGAGACAAGATGTCATTTGTTGCTGCTGTATTTGCAGTTAAGATTCAGTTAAAATTTTGAAAAAATAGAAATAAAGATATATAGAATCAAACTACATTACTACACACACGGAAGTTTGTTGGCATCATTGGAATTGGTCAGATCTCAGATAAGTTTGTTTTCTTTCACATTAATGACCTTGGGAAAGACACAAATCCATCTTTTTTTCTCTCTCAGCTATGGGTAAATAGCTAGGTAGGTTAGGTTCTTTAGTATTGGTAGGGCAACTAGTCTGAAATAATGAAAACTTTAGATTCAAACCCTCAACTAGTATATCATGGGTCAGTATATTGTTAGATATACCCATTACTTTCTATGCCTTACATACCTTAAGGAAAGCTTGAGTCCTACAGTTTACTGAGAAAAAGGTTGATAAGATATATATCTGGACATAGTACAATGGTAGACAAAGAAAATTGAGAGATGTGAAATACTGTGATGGATTAGTGTTGTGAACTACATGCTGAAAAAAATTATACCAATGCGAAAAAATACTTTTGCTTATTCTATAATATATAAAATCTGTGATGATATACTTATGATAACTGTTGTATTTTATTCATTGTAATTTAGTTATACATTATTGCTAAATATACCAGGTTATTATTTGTTGTTTTAGCTTTTCAGATAATGACAGTTGCATAAATTGAAACAGGTCAATTATAATGACTAGGCTTATGCTATTCAACATTAGCATAGTTTTCATGTTGTCTATCAATCAAACCCATTTGGTTAATATACTCTGTATAAATTTACTACTACCTCTATTTCTTGAGTTATTACATTTGCAATATAAATTTCATCCACTGAATGTAACAACTATTATGGGACAATGATAGTATTTCATTTTTATGTACCTGCATTGTCTGTATATAAATTGAGAATAAGTTATATCAATTGTTAATAAATTATTTTTTATATCAAATTAGTACACAGTCAAAGCAAAAAGTTATTTATATGTATTGTAAGCCTGTCTATAGACTTTTTTTTTAAGCACCTGTGCATATTGCTGTATGAGGTATGAAGTATTAAAATTGAAGCTTTAAATTTTTTTTGTTAAATTTAAATAATGATATGTGTACAGCCTGAGTAATTTATATAATAAAATGACATCCATCTGAGTTGTTGCCAAATTTATGAAGCTGGTTTTGACACTTTTTGAACATCATTTTTTTGGTAAAATGTAGGATTGTGCAAGTGCAGGGATCTCCAAAATCATCAGACTAAGCTTTGTGACTTTTTCTTGTTTCCTTAACTGAAAATTCATTCCAATTTAGAAGGCGTGAAAAAAATTAATTTTAGGTGTTCATTGACTAATGGAAAACTCACTGGAATGGATGTGTTGAATGTCCAGGGAACTATTTTGAAGAATTTTCATTGCTCATTTCTGTCTTGGTGAATACAGCTTTAGACATCATACTTTTTGAACCCACCTCATATAAAACCTTTTATAATAGTTACAAAAAAGATCTTTATGAATAAAGAGCATAGAATCTGAACTTAAACATTAATATCCATTATGATATTGTATCTTTTATTGAAAATCAAAAAAAGTTAATGATTTATTGGTAAGCACACAAAACTGCAATGAGAAGCTATTGGTTATTCTGAAATATATAATGAACTAACATTTTAAGATAAATACAAATCTACAAATTCAGAGTTAAAATCTTTTGTAAAAAAAATCATAAGATACAAAGTTGATCTTTCTGGGAAAAATTATTCAGGTCTTATGTTGAAAAATATTAAAATACAAATTATCACAAATCTCTATTGTTGATTTTGATAATGGTTAAAATCTATTTTCTGCAAGAAGCTTGAAGCATATCACCATGCCTGTTTTAACTGTATTAATAATTTTACTACCTTCATAGAAAAAGAAAAAAAACACTTTCAACATATGGTAGTATCTTTTTTTATTTTTAAATAGATGCAATGAATACGATCATATATCAGTTTTTTGCTCAAATAAATTGAAGGATAAAGCATTTCATTTTATTTCATCATTGATATAAAGCATTACTTGTAATTTTGATCTTCATAAAAGTGCCATTAGTGTAACCTTGTATCAGACAAAGTTTAATTTAGTAAATTTAATTCTAAATGATCTTGTATTTGGTACAAATTAATATATTGTAATTCATTTTGTGAAAAAAAGAAAAAAAAACTGTTTTGATGAGATTAAATCAGAGAAGTCATTTTTATACTTTGTCATTTGTCTGTGTTATGCTTGCAAAATGCACATTATTTGCTTCTTATAATGAATTTAATTAATATTGTTGGCTCATGAATTTGGATGGTTTCCTTTTCTGTTCAAATGCAGATGTTTATCTTATACATAAAATAAGTTAACCATTCTAGAAAAAAAAAATTTAAAAAATAATATAATTTCAAAGAAATATGGACATTTAGGTTATTTTAATTCTCTAATCTTTATATTTTGTATGACTTTTTTAGATTTAAAAATGACATTGGATGCACAACTTAATATCAACTAAATATAGGTTTAACTTGGTTTATGTTCTTATTGTTAAACTTACAAATCAGATGCATTCTTTTATATATAGAACTGAATACTATTTACAGACCATATTTTCATTTATTAAATTTGGTTTTAAAAAAGTGCATGTTATAATTGACAAGACCAAACATTCAATAAGAAATGAACATGTTACTATTAGATTTGGCTTTTACTTGTAAGCTTATTGACAGATTTTCCATTAAAATCTCACTATAACTATTGTATAACTAATATGCACCACCCACTACTGATCCACTCTTGGGTCTCTGTTATGTTTTAGATAATTTTTTTCTGATATAATTGACATTTTCACTCGTGTGTATATGTATATATGTGTGTGTGTGCGTGATTTTTCTTACTTCATTATTTTCTCTTTTTTTCACTTTGTTTTTGCATCTTTTTTTATCTTTTTTCTTTCTTTCTGTTGACTTTCCTTTACATTTTTTTCACTTTTCTTCTATTTATATCTTCCTTTCATTTATAATTTTTTTTTTTTTTTTCTCTTTTTTATATTTCTTTTTCTCCACTCTCTGACCACATATCTATTTGTCTAAATATATTTGCTTGATCCTATCAGTCACACTTAAGTTCCCAAACATCTGTTCAAAATTTGTTAATTTTCTTTCCACATTCTAGTTTTATCTGCTGCTGTCACAATAGTAGAACCAATGTATGATAGACCTAAACTTCCTATGCTATCAAAACATATGGTAACTTGGTTATTTACTTATCCTTTATAGCATTTTTTACTGATTTGTTTTATTGAAAGACCTAAAATCTCTACAGAATAGATTTTTTTATATGGTTGTTGATAGGATACTATTTTTTATGTCCCAAAATTGTAATAAAGTTCACTATTCAAAATACTCTGTGAACTGCTGGAAAAATAAGGACTTATGCAATGTTCTCCTATGGACTCCTACTCATGGAGACACCAATGTTGGTCAACCAGCCAAAACTTACATTTACTAGCTCCTTGTGGATACTTGATGCCATCTAGAGAGTCTATCAAGACCAATGGCTAATAGGGATGGATGGCAAGAGAGTCTAAGGAATCTGTGCTGTCAACATGCCTTGGTGATGATGATTTACTTGGCAATCCTTGTAATATTTTCAGTAATACTTTTTGAAGAATATTTAAGTATGATTCTATAAGAAAATTTAATAAAAATAGTGATTGTTCTAAAACATTTGGTGGATACAGGTATTAATATTTAGAAATAATTTATCAAAAATAACATCATCATATTTATACAAAAAAATATTGGTCTACATTTTCTAGTTTCCTGAATTTTAAGGTAAAATGAGATAAAGTTTAACAAAGATTTCTATGTTTCTGCAATGTCATTGGAAGTGTCCATTAGAAAAACAGGCAATTTGGGAGAAAATGTATAAATATAAGTTGTTGGCAACCATCATTAAGAGTTACCCAAAAGCTCTCTTTTCAATAGCTACTACACCAAGTTGTAGGGAAGGGCACTACTCCTTTTCCTGGATTGCTCCACTTGACCCTTGACCGTACCTTATAATGCTGAGTGTTAAGCAAGGAGGCATCAAGTATCATTTGTTGAGTCTTTGGTATGACTCGACCTGGGATTGAACCCCAGTCTCCCAGACCATTGGTGAATACTCTACTCATTAGGCCAATGGCACAGTATGTTTACTTACTATCTTACACCATCTTCTATGCTATTTTGGCAGTAAAAGTGTATATTGTTTAAGGATTATCATCAACTTAAAATAGCATTGAAGCATCTGGTTGTATTAACAAAGCGAATAATTTCTGAATTTGATGTTTTAATCAAGTTTCTTAAAAATGTCACTTCAGTTTAAAAAACTACTTATAAGCCTAATTAGTAATGTTTATCAAAATATGAATAATTATTTTGGTAAAACAATAATTTGTTGTTTTTTCTTTTCAATTTTTTAAATTCTGTGCAGTTAGTAGTTACATTTTGCAGCAGCATGGCTTTCTTTAATTATTGTTTATTGTTTTAAGATACTCCCACTCTTGATGAGGTCTTCTGCTTTTCCCTTGAGAAACAATTTTATTTTCCATAAAAATCTTACTCTGGGTAAAATCAGTTTATGTGCCAAATTTGGTACTCTACATCAAACCATTTGGCCATCTGTAACAAACAAACAAATTCTTCCCAATTATTATTATAGATTTACAGTACCAAACAGAAAAACTCAAATTCCCAAATTTGTATTAGTGATTTCCATCTAAAACTGATTTTTTTAATCATTATAAAGGTTTACATGCAAAACACATGAAAGAGAAGTCTATAATATAATTATCTGGTTGCAGTTTAGCTTGCAATTCATGAATGAATAAAATAGATATATTATAAATATTTGAACACTAGAATGAAAAAATATTGAGAAATTTGAACAAGAAAATGATTTTTTTTTTGTGGCAATCTTCCTTCTACAAAATCCTATATTTTATTTTTATGCTAAATTAAATGGATATAATTTCAATATCTACTGATTCATCATTCTGTGTATTTAAAAGAAAAAAATGAAATTCTTATTTGCAATTTAATTCCCAATATTTTTCATGAACAATGAAAAAAAGAATAGCCTTAGGCTTTTTGAATACTTTCATATACAAGAGAAAATTATCTTTTCTTTCAATTCTAGTTTTAATTAATGTGTATATATATATATATATATATATATATATATATATATATATATATATATATATATATATAATTTATTGAACTTTATTAATACTTTATATGAGGTGGATAAAAATTCATAAACATTTTTGTTTGCACTGTTTTAAAATATTTCTTATGTTTTAAAGTGGCTGTCTATAAATTATTTAAATATAAACAGTTTAAATTTTCATACACCTCTTTGTATAATTAACATTTGACTTTTCTTTAAGAAAAGTTAAAGTTTGAAAAGGTCAGTATAAATACCAGTTCAGTGCAGTATTTTCTTAGATAAAGAATTGGTTTGACTTTTTTTTATGTCCATATCTAGAATTAAATAAAACTACAATTTGTTTTAATTTTCTTTTATCATGTCTTATAACTCAAATTTATGTTTTCAAGAATAAACACTGTCATTTGATAACACTATCAGTAGTTTTATTTAAGCTTGTTGTATATATTGTGTATATGTGTTAGATTTCTTTTTGATATATTGTATATTTTGTGCTAATTTGATAGCTTTCTTCATACTCAGATAAAAATCATAATTTAGTTTTTACAATATTTTACAAAAATCTGAAACTGATAAAGCTTTCTTATAGAAATACATTTGGATGCATGACTATATCATGATTGTCATCTTGATAAGGTTGTTGAATATTTAGTGGAAATTTTCCATTTGAGTTTCTTAGATTTAAAAAAATATCATACTGCTTTTTCAAACTTTTGTCCTCGTTTTGGTTGTTATAGTAACATTTTTTTCAGCTATCATATCCTCAGGTGGGGGGGGGGGCTCTTGCATTTAGTAAAGTTTTGGGGATTTCAATCTAAACCTACAGACTGTTCTCACTTCACTATCCTTGCTAGGAAATATCTTGTATTAGTTAATTTGTAATGTTCTAGGAATTTTTAGCAACATGGACTGTAAAATAAGAATAGTGTACTTAACCCCTGATCACTTTGTGTTCACTTCACCCCAATGTGAAAGGCATGAATCCATCTCTCCTTACTCCTAAATATGGGTAAAATAGGATAGAAGGGGCCCTCTGGTTTTGGTTGGCAACCAATCTATAAGTACATCTCTAAATTCCAAACCAGAATTTGATGCCCAACAAAGAGGTAGAATAGCTGGAAGTTGGTGCTTGCAATCTCACCTTGCTAAGATAATCAGCATATAAACTGAAGGACATAATAGATGAAGGATCTATATTGATTTTTTTTTTTTTTTTTCATATTTCATGTTTTTGAGAGAACGATTGATGTGAAAGGCATGATCATTAAACTTTCTGTTAATGTTTTCAGCTATTTCAACTGACAGTCTACAGTTTTGATTTATTTTCTCATACTTCTAATCTATATCCTAAAAAAGAATATGTGACTAATAAATTCTAATCATTGTATATATTTTTCCCTGTTTTTTTTTGTGTGTGTGTGTGTGTGTGTTTGTTTTTTTGTTTGTTTGTTTTTTTCCAAGCCTTATTGTGCTTGTCCATTTTAAATTTAATTTTACACATTTTGTTTCTGAAGGATTAAATTTTTGGTTCTGCCTACTGAAGAAAAGACATTCAACCTTTAAGACAATTAATAAAATTTTCCAAAATCAGTGTTATGGCAATAAAATCATGTTGATACCATGAATATGAGTAGAAAATTAAAACCAGCTAGTAATCTTCTGTTGAGGGAAGATTTGGCTCTGAACTGAATTATTAGTTTGATCAGTTGTCCTGCTTGTAAATAAAAGATGACAAAGTTAAAGTTCTAAAAAGTGTGTGTGTGTGGGGTGCTTACTATTACATTTTTGTTGTTTGTTTTTGTTTTTAAATCACGAGTCTTTGAGGCTGGTGTAATCAACTTGTGACTGTGTCACAAAGAGATACATATTATTTTATCTTTTATAAACATATAATAGGAATTCACAAAAGAAAGTTATTAAAAATAAAGTCGAAATGAATCATTATGCAAAGATAACTTTTCACCTTTTAAATAGAGCCACAGTCTTTTTTTTTTTTTTTTTTTCTTTTCTTTTTTAATCAAAAAAATTTTGTAAGCATCTTTTTAGTAATAGATTGAGCTCTGCAGTTAAAACACTAATGACAGGTTACTCAAAGTTGCTTAAAACATCTTTGATCAAGTATAGCTATTAACCTCTCTGACATTACCATATAATATACTCAAGTTCTTCAAAAGATGGCAGTATTTTGTTACTAGATGTATGACTATAAAGTAATTACATACTAAAATTTATTTGATGTAGCTCCTTTTATTTTTCAGTGCTTACTGTGTGTGGGTCATTTTAATAATTCTTTGCAGCTGTTGTGGCCTTTTTACCCCCTAAAGCAAAAGTGACATGCTACCTCTCCAGATTGCCTTGTAGTGTAGTGTTATAAACAATCTGCTTCACACCAGCTTGTATATTAATCCAGTATAATTCAATGTTAATTCTAATCATCTGTTCTTTTAACCCAATCTCTTTAGTTTATTTCTTATAGACTTTGTATTTGGAATGCATTTTTTTTAATCCTATATATTTTCTCATAGCTTGTAAATACCAAAATCATATGGTATAGATAACAATTCTGTTCTATTAACAGGTATTAAAAACAAGCCTATATCTTGAAGGAGGAAAATTACTTTAATGATAAAAAAAAGAAGACTAATCATGAAATTAAGGTCATTCTCCTAACAAAATGAGTGTCCTGGATATGGCCTTAAACTGCATCTAGTGGTGAGACTGCAGTTCTGGAGTACCTTTTCATTGCCATTATCTCCCAGATCCACTTGGAGTGGTAATACCTGTGAGGATCCCATGTCTCCCAGATCCACCTGGAGTGTTAATACCTGTTAGGATCCCATGTATGGGTCAAATAGATCTATTCAAAAGTTATTAGTATTTATAGAAATGCTTGATATTATATAACTGTGTGCAAAGAAATGATTATTATTGATAAATAAGAAAAAAATATTTAAAGTGTGAGTTAAAAAAAAAAAAATGATTGCAATGGAATATTGAAAATATGTAAAGTTATGATTATAATCAAACATTTACAAATGAATCAAATTTCAGCAGTAAATAACACATAAGAAGGAGTTGATATGCTGTTAAACAAGTAAACTAAATATAACAAAGTATATTGAAGTTTTTGTTTAAATGAATAGATTTACTAATTTCTTTAAATTCAAGTTGCCTTTACGTATTTATTTAATTTCTCTTGTGTTATATATCTCAATAAGTCTATTTGTATATAAAACTGTGTGACTCATTTAGTACTTGTTTGAAGCAATATTTTTCTTTATAAGCTTTCTTCAATTATTGTTGTTCTATTCACAGTATTACAGTTGCTCTATTTGTATAGGTATCATCAGTTTTAATAAGTTATTTACGTATGAATTGGCCAAAAATTGTATATCCAAGGAAGATGACTATTGATTTACTAATTAAAGAAATGATTCCTTTTTTTCTTAAGAAAATTATATAAGTAGGGAAAAAAAATTGTGATTATTAGCATTTGTAAATGATTATGATATAAACTACTTTGTTAACACACACAACTAAAATTGCTACTCAATTTCATGCTTTATGGCAATTTTCATGCAATCGGTGGTGATTATAATTATTATGACCAGATAACCAGATCTAGTGATAGTCAGCAAAAAAAAGAGAACCTACCAAATAGTGGACTTTGCCATCCTGGCAGACCACAGAATGAAATTAAAAGAAAGCAAAAAGAGCGATGAATATCTTGACCTTGCTCGAGAACTAAAAAGAACTATGGAACATTAAGGTGACGGCAATACCAATTGTAACTGATACACTTGGAACAATCCCTAAAGGATTAGTAAATGAACTGCAAGACTTAGAAATAAGGCAAGTGGGTCCATCTAGACTACAGCATTATTAAGATCAGCCAGAATACCGAGAAGAGTCTTGGAGACTTGAGACTTGCTGTGAGAAACCATCAACTAATGCTGGTGTGAAAAACTCTCAAGAGTAAAATATATAAATACTTATTTAATATTCTGTAAATAGAAATTGATTAGATTAAAAAGCAAAATTCATCTGGTTTGGTAAAAAATTAAAAAGCTTATAAAATTCAATTATTTATAAATATAATAAATCTCTGAAAATCTTAAGATATTCCAAGCAAGTATCATTTTCAGCCTCTTTATTTCACTATTAGAATATAAAAAGATATAAGATGTAATTTTTTGTATTATTTTCACATATACCAGTATTTCCTAACCTAGGTGGTGCTGGGAACTTCACTGTCTTTGAATACCACTATAGAAGTAGTGCTGCCAATTCTACTTTTTTGCAGGGATGGGGTGTTTTATTAACAAAAGGTAGTGAAACACTTAATGACAATACCATAACATATACCAATTACAGAGAAGGGAGAAATTTTCATGCTAATGATTTTGTTAGCTTTTTCTTTCTTTTTTTTAAAAATTTTATTTCTAGTTTGATTCTTTTGCACACAGATGAAAAACTTTTTGACTAGTTTGTTTAAAAGTGGTTTCATTTCATTAGCTATCTGCAGTGAAACTGATTAGCTCTGCTCTAAGTCATAAATCTCAGTTTAGATTTTAATTAGTTCTCTCACAAATCTAGTCATCTGAAAATAACTTAAATATATTTATATTATGCACTGATAGTAATTTATTTAAGACAGTTTTAGAAAGTCTAAAACAATCTTAAAAGTACTTTTTATATAAATGTTTTTTAGTTTGTTTTCCAATTATTTCTTTCTTTATCTCTTAATGAGCTTAAAACTTTGTCTTATCACATCTTATTTATAGAATATATACTGTAATTAATTGCAAATAGATAAATAAATACAATTAGTATTTAATGGTTATCTCCCTTGTAAAATTAGAATGATTGTGATGAGTGCAAAAGCAAAACCCACACTATCATTAAGTTGGATTGGAAATTGCTTTATTCTTTAAGTTAGTGTATTTCAACACTTTTGTGCTTACAAAATTCTTGCTATGATATGCCATTTTTTCCATGTCATGGCAATATGAATGCATAAAAATAGATCCTTGTAATATGGATTTGCATACACCAGATTGTTAGCCTTGATCCCAAATATTTAGGGAGTGTAAATAATTATTGATTTTTAAAGGCAGGTCCAATTTTTATTTTGTACAGATTATTTGACTCTTTTATGCATATCTTAACCTTGATATATTCTCTTCCTATATAATTCTACTTAATTCTAATGGATCTCTTAATCCAGCTTGACTGGTAAATAGTCATAAAGAGTTAATCTTTAATTTGAAGTACACTTGGTCATACTTTTGATATAATACAAAGATTTTATTTCTTACCTATTTTTTAATTAATGTTATTAATCAAAACTACATTTTTATAAAACCAAGTGTAGTAGAACATCTGATCCATGGGAGATAGCTTACAATACTATCTTTGAATGTTGAATATCACTGATGCTATCAGTTCAAAAATGTAATAAAAATTTTGTCTCTTGGTTTGGTGCTGCTATTAAGCAAATATTCTTTTGCTTGAATTAAGGTGAATACTAACACTGCTATACTTTGATCTATATTTATTTGGGGTTGATCACTATTTTTTACTATACAATGTAATCTCATTTGATAATAGGGGATAATACATATTTGATTTGGTGGTAACCCAAATTTCAATGGACAATGAATATAACTTTTTGACTCAAGCTCATAAGAAGCCTAGTAGGGGTTTTAAAAAGTTTTGATGGTGTAGTAAGCACAATGGATTAAAATTTCATTTGGTCTAATTGCAAGAAACTTCTAAATTTTAAAAATATGTTGTAAAGTCTATTAAAGTTTTTATTATTGGTAATAAATAGATTGTTTCTTAAAAAGAAACAACTATTATTTAACATAATCTCTTGTTATTTATTACTTCCTGCCAATGTATAATCCAGCAGTTCTCTAAATTTGATCACCACGTTATTCTCATAAATTGGTCCCAAAGTTAGATCTAAAGATTTCTAAAGGACTTAAAGGAAGGCCAAGCAATTACAGTCATAAAATGCCAGTGTGTTCTTGCTACCTAATGAGACCAGCATATGAAAAGCAGATCACTAAATGACAGGAGCCAGCCTTCCTGAAATGTACAACATGATATATAGTAACCATCAAAGAACTTAAAAGTTACAGTTCTCAAATTTTCAATTCCTACAAGAGGCAGTTTTATTAGGTTTTGATTTGTATATACTGGTATAATTCCTACCATAAATGATTGGATTATTTAAACATTTGGATTGTAACTTTTTTCTTTTCTTTTTTAACTTAAAGTCACCCTAAACAAGGCTAGATGACCACTATAGGCAAAGAGTTACAAAATGATCATTACAAAGTAGGAATGTAACAAAGGTGTATTACAAAGAAACAACAAAACAGAAATCCAAACTAAGACAGGATAAGACACTTATTAACTCTGGGCTTAAAAGTGGTCCAAGATTGTAACTGTGGGTAAAACATTCATGAGGGAGTTTGATCTACATTTCAGATGTTCAAGGAAAAATTGCTGTCTGAATAGAATGCGCATCTAGTGTAAGGAAATAACAAATCAAACTTCTGCTAATGTCTGGGGTTGAGGTAGTTGAGATTGTAGGTGCATTGGTTGACTAAATCACTTAAAATCATTTGAGTAAATGAAAGAAAGAAAGTATTCAAAGAATACTACAGAGAGAATAATTTTGAAGGAAAGAGAAACTGAGAAAGAAAGAACACAAAGTAACAGAATATTGAACTATAGAAAGTCATGGTCAGAGAGGAAAACGGAAGTAACTATTTATTACCAGTAAAGGAAAAAAAATATCAGATATATTTGAATTTCTAAAATGATACCATAACAGAATATATATAAAGGAGTTGCATCTGTTTTGGGTTTTTTTATAACTTCTAACTCATAAAAGAGATGCCATTGAGCATTAAAATTGCACATACACTTTAATATGTTTATGATAAGAAAAAGTACAAAATTTATTTTTTAATTTTTACTGATAAAAGGATATAATTCAAAAATCAATTGAGTTGTAAAACTCTTCCCAGTTCTTTATAAGTAAATACAAAAAAAGGGTGAACTCAGGTTCCTTTGTAATACTCACCATGTTTTAAACATCACATAGATTGAATTTGATGTCTTTTGGAAATCATTGTTTTGTAATTTAGTACTAATTGTAAAAAAAAAAAAAATTCTTAATTTCTTTGAGGACTAAAGAAAATCATGAAAATATTTCAAACCAAGAGGTATATTTTTTCTCAAAAATACAATTTTAATTAAAAAGGAAAAAATAAAGTAATATTAAAAATTTTCCATGTTTATTTCTTAGCTTTTTATTGTGCCTACCTATAATGTTACATTTTTAGAGGGTAAAAAGAATTAAATGAAAGCATTATTTATCAATAACTCAAAAACTGATTTTTTATACTTTTTAATTTTCTTAATTTAAAATATATTAGTTTTTAATCAGTGTATTTCAAAAGCTTAAAAGAAATAAACTATTTATAGAATAAACAAATACTTTTCATTTGAATTATTATGCAAAATTTTCATCTAAAAATAAGGACATAGTTTTAATTTTTAGCTTCTTGTTACATTTTTATAGAGTAAAAACGATAAAATGAATTAAATAGATTCATTTTTTTATCATGTTAGTAACATCATAATTATCAGTATTAAAAGCAAAATAATATTACATATCTAATTGTTTTTAATATATCTTAAAGATTTGATAACCCAACTCAAAGTTACATGAATTAAAAAGTATTATTAAAATTTTAAAGTACTTTAAAAGGCTTTTTGAATTAAATTAGTTACTAGAAACATTAAAAAAACTGATTTATGTAAAAAAATATTACTTTGATGGTGATGACTATATCACTAAGGTATTTAAATCCACATGGTAGGTCAAAATTAATGACAAGATATTTTGTCCATTTTACAATACAAAGATAAGGGTTAGCTTTAGTTTCCCATTAAGAAAATTTTAGTACAGAAGGCCAACCACACACACATGCAAAATCAACTTTTTTAAGTATAGAAAATCTTATCAGTAATAGTTTATTTTAATTATTTAATTTTGAAAAGAAAAATAATCGTTTATTGGTTTTTAAATGTACAATTAAGAAAACTCAATTATTTTTAATTTATCATTAAAATAGTGAAATAATGATACTTTTTAATTGCTTTTTTAATATTTAATGTTTTACTTTTTTATTTCACATTTTTATATCAAAATTTTTTCCCCTTACATTTTTGCTTAAATGTTCAACCTAAATACAAGGAAAAAACTGGAAATTGTTTAAATGATTGTTACTCTAGGTCTCCATACTTTTTCTGTCTAATATTTTTTATACCTTACAAAAATAGATTCAACAAAACAAAACAGCTCCTAGTTTCTTGCTTTAAAATTTATATTTTTCAGTTAGTAAAAATATTCTTTAATATTTAGATTTAGCCTGTGATTCGAGAAAATCAGTCAAAATCTAATGCAAACTTAAGCCGTCACCCCTTAAAGCACAATAAATATTGATACAAAATTATTTCACTAATAATCTAAAAGAAAGTGATATTTTCTATCAAATCATAGTATCAAAAAATCTTGCGGGGGGGTGTCCTCGTGGTGTAATGGTTAAAAAACAATGGACTGCGGGATTGTAGTAAGCGAGTTCATATTCCAGTCGCGCTATTATGTTCACTTTTGGGCAAATACCCTTGGGAAAGGTATGAACCTCCTTATCCTCCCAGCTATGGGTTAAATAGTACCACTACTGTTCTTCTTGGAAAATAGCTTTGGCATTAAATAACCTACAAAGGTTGATATGCTATTAAATAAAAAAAAATAAAAAAAACCAAAAGATCTAAGATATTTTTTTCATATTTGGGGTACAATTTTCTTCCAACAGCTAATTAAAACATTTTTCTTTATTTCATGCACACCTTTTGTCTTATTATATATAGAAAATATTGCCATATCATATATCCCTACCAATTAAATAGCACCACACTCATGCAGTGGGATAAAGTTAAATGACCTGAAAAAAACATGCAGGTTTTTTTTTTGTTTGTTTGTTTTTTTTTTATATAAAATAAGTAATGCATTACAAAATCCATTTATTAATAAATGAACATTGAAATTTTCATTAAAATTGGATAATTTCCTGATTTTTTGGTGTGTTTTTTCAGTCATGGGTAGTGATTTGTTACAGTATGAAAGCTCCGTGGTGGCTGTATTGTTTGGACCAGATTGATAGATCACTAAGTTTATATATAAAGTTACTTTGTGTATGTTCAATGAACAAAGCCTTTTTCATTTTTTAAGCTTAAAAATGTACATAAAAAAAGAAACAAATTAATGAAGTAATAAATACACAATTTTTTAAGCCTACATACAGCAGTAAACTTTGTAGACTACTTACATCCACTGTATGCTCTTCTTTAAATTTTTTTTTTATTGTTATTAACATCAGACATATACCTGAACATGTTTTGTGTTGCATAACTGTACTACAAAAATATTGTATATATGAAATTATTTGTTAAAATTTAATCCTTGATTTATTAATCTTTATTTCTTTATTCTTTCAGGTGGACCCTTTCCACCCTTTGGAAAGTCTGGATTTTAAAATTTACAAACCACAAATAACTGCTGTGTCATCTTTATGTCTGTGGTAACAAGAACGAAGATAACAATGGTGTGACTAAAGTTTTTGTGACATCTTATTGGCTTATCAGAAGCCTTTTTTTTTTTTCTTTTTTTTTTTTTTTAAATCTTGCAGTGTGGGACAAGCTTTTGTCTTTTTTCTACACCCCCAATTCCTTTCCCCACTGTCCAAAAGAGGTAAAAAAAAATTAAATGAATTCGGTTAACTCACTGAGCACCATGCTAAATGTCACTGATGCTCGGCGTGATCCACAGACATGTCTAAAGACTTTTCAAACTGCACATTTCCCTAAAAGCCATATCATCAGCCCTGTGGAGCTAGCCAACAACGGCTTTGAATACACAGGCATCGGTGACCGTGTCCGCTGTGTCTATTGTCATGGAATGCTAGATGACTGGCAACCTGGAGACAGTGTAGAGAAGGAACACCGGCGCCACTTCCCATATTGTCCATTTGTTCAGGAGAGGGACATGAACGATCGCATCTACAACTCTGCCCACTTATCCTTTCCCCCTTTCCTGTCGAATAGCTTCGAGAGGTTCCACTCTGCTGCCACCCAGCCGGACTATGTGCCATATGCAGCTCTTCGCACAAGGTTTGGTCAGAACCCCACCCCACAATCCCAGTTATCTAGTTTGCATTCTGCTGCCCAAAATGGCTGGCCCTCAGAGGTCCGAGATTCATTGTCCAGTCGTTTGCCCAGTAGTGTGTCTGCGCCAGTTCGGATTCCTTTCAGTATTCAGACCACTTTGCCGTCCCAGTATCCCTACCCTCAGAATCTGGGCCTTCCCACTTTACCATCATCGACCACTCCTGTGTACCCTGGCGAGTCCACTCAGCACACTACTGGTTATTCATCAACTCCAGCTATGCCCCGATATGCCTCACTTCATGAACGTATACGTACTTTTCATTCTTGGCCTCATAAGAAGCCAAGTCGAGAATGGGTTGCAGAAGCTGGATTTTACCATTTAGGTAAGTTTAAACAGCTTTTTTTTTTTTTTTTTTTTTAAATCCCCAGATATGCATATAAATGTTTTCACATCAGATTATTTAGTTTTTAAAAAAACACATAGATAAGTGTTGATAAAAAAGTCAAGTTGCAGTATTATGGTAAGTATATCCATAGGTAAGACTGAATTGTAAACCATTTTTTTAACAATTGCTGCTGTTAGTATGAAATTACTAAATTGACAAAATATTTTATTTTATTTTTTATTTTTTGTAATGTTAACTTTGAAGAGAGTTGTTAACATACCAGAAAATATTCTGACAAATGAGATTCTTTGTATTTTTGATATAAACGTGTTTTGGCTGATACATTTCCTTGGATTATACACCTGCTGAGGGCTGAAGAATGTATTTGCTGAAATGTTATTAACATCTAGAATACAAAAATTCAATTGTCAGAACAATTTATGCTATGTATATTTGGTTTTATGTTATCCTATTAACTCATGTCATTTTGTAAATATGTTTATTAAGAATATTTTTAAAACATCTGAAGGCATTAATTCAAATAAATGCTTCAATTTTAATAGATCCTTAAAACCCATTGTTAAATCTTAAACTATCCTATATCCCCAAATGGTTGTTACATTTAGTATATAAAATATATATATATATATATATATATATATATATATACACAGATGTAACAATTATTATGGGACTGATATTATTTTTTATCAGTAAATTTGATGGAGGATGTTTTATTATATGGGTTATTTTAGCATCTTGGATAAATTTTACTATTGTGTCGGGGTTTTAATTTTTTAAGAATCCAAATTTTGTAAAAAAAAGTCTATATGTAACATATATTCATTTTGTTGATTTTCCCCCTTTGAGATTATATGCTGAGAATATTATCATCTAGTCTAGGTTAAAAGCACTTTGAGGGTAACCTGTAGGTGAACTTTTTTAGATGTTATTTTTCTAATGCAAGTATCTTTGGGGAATGAGAAAAGTTTTGATAAACTAGTCAGGCTTTGGCCTATTTACCAAAGCTTTTCTCATTCTCCAGTGACATCTGCATCAGAAAAATAAGGTGAAAAAAAATGTTTAGCTTAGGGTTACCCTTACTGTACTTTGAACCTGGACCGATAGTAAAATTGTTTTCATGTTTAGAAGTATTTTAAAAACTATCAAATAAAATTCTACTAAAAAAATAAATAAGAAACAAAATGTTTAGAAGAAATAATCTTGATATACATTTTTTTTTAAAGATTCTAGGGAATAATTTGGATATGATATATAACAAAAGAATCTTTAAGATCAGTTTTGACACAATATTTCTAGGCTGAGTATACCAGTGTATTGAAAAAATAATAACTGTAAATTAACTACAATATTCTTGGCTCATATTTCAGTAGATATATTTATCACCATTTATTAATATTCTTTGTGGATGCTATATATTAGATTATTTTGCATAGCCTGGGTTTAAATCACTTTAAAAGGTACTTTGTCCCCACTCAAAATCCCACTATTCTGTGAATTTTCATTTAAAAAATTATTACAAGGCTTACTTTAAAATTATTTAAAATTAACTGCTTTTTGAGTGGGAGATCTATCAGTTCTCTAAAGCTGATTAGTGTACAATGTGCAAAATAGATATATACATACTTTTTTGTTTTTTTCTTCAATTGAATATTCAAATTAGATCTTGCTATCATTGGTTCCTAGGAATATGGTGGCATCCATTAGTTTCACAAGACTCTGGATCTGGATACATGGCTGAGCAGGATTGTATGGTAGATTGGCAATTGCCTATACCATAACTATCCTCTCTCCATTCCACCAATGTTATCCAGGGGTCATTATAACAACCAGGATGGGGACAACCATTGAGTCCATCAGTCTGATGGTGATAATTTCTCATTTCAGAAATTCAGATAAAAAGTATTGAGTAGGTATGATAAACACATTTTAAGAAGAAAATATTGAAATGCCAGAATTTTCACTTCAAATATACAAAAAATTACATTTATCAATGAATTTAAAAAAATCATTTCCCATTTCTGAGATTATTAAAATGTGCAAATGTTAAAATAAAATATCTTTTTTAAAAGTTTTTTGTTTTTTTTTTATTTTAATTTTTTATTATAATAATTCACTCAAAGGTTGCTTTTTGGTATGCATTAAAAACTCAATGTCAAGTCACATCTTAAGGAATTATATATTAATAAAAAATAAAGAAAAATATACTGTAATTAAGATTTAATGCTTATTTCCCTTGAGAAATTATAATGATTGGGTTAGCATGAATGCAAACTCTACAGTATTAATATTAATTTACAGATTAGATTGGAAATGTCTTTATTTTCTGTTACATCATTTTAATTCTATTGTGCTAACAAAAACCTTGATATGATGTGTCATTTTTGCTGTTATGATAACATATACACAAAAATCAGACCATTTATAATATAGACTGAACTTTAAAAAAAGATTAAAGGTGAATTTTAGATTAAGAGAACTAGTTTGCAATCATTTAATTTCTAAAAGAATAAGTTATTCTCAAGTTTGTACATTTGACAAAATGGATTTTCTCAGATCTGCCTGAACTATTAGAATTATTGTATGTATCTTGTCTACTAAAATATCTAAATAAATGAACAGATGAACATTTCCAATTGCATAGAGTTAATATCAAACTATATAATTTTGTTTAAATACATTTATGTCATATTTTTAACTGCTGGTAGCATGTCTTGTAATGAATTTGCACCTAGATCTGAATGTAGCCCTGGACAAGGTTGTATAAAATTCTTGGAATTGCTCATACAGTAAGTCTTCCTTCTCAGCACTATCAGTGTTGTCTAAGAAAAGAGCAAGAACCAATATGGTTTGGTACTAATGTTGTTTTAGCAGTTACCAGTATAAAATTAAGGATAATATTTGAGTGCCTTTAAAGATTCCAATTTCTAGACTAGTTGGCCACCAAGAGTAGAGAGCCAAGTTTGCCCTACTATTTTACCCATAGCTAGGAATTTTAAACTAGTACAAATGAAAATTTGTGTTGGTTACATGGTTGAATCCAGCTTGAAAGTAGGAATCTATTAAGTTACAGTTATATTTTTATGCCTTTGTTTTTTTTAATTACTTTTGTATACTTCAAAATAAGCTTAAACAAAATATTACAACATATGAATTGCTAAAAATATGATATAACTATACACTTCTAAATCGTTCTTTTCAAATAGGATCATTATAAGAGAATGATTTAACCAAATGTCTACATAGCCATTATTTTCTGTTGATTCATGAGACATTATGCCAAGATATAAAGTGATGAACCAAAGCATAGGTATGAGTTGATTCATACTTTTCTTGAAGACATTAGTAAAAAGTGAATATAAACAATAAACAACCTCATATTTTCTGTATTGATAAAATCATGCTGCTCTGTACCTTTCAGAGATATATATATATTTTAACAGGATGGAAATAAATTTATTATCTTGATGTGACTGATTGTGTAAGGAGGGGGGGTAAGAGAAAATAATTTGCTCTGTGGATTTTATTTACATTGAGCTCTTGACCATGATTACTTAAATTTAATATTCTATTTTTGAATATTTCATTGGTCCTGCTTGGAATTGTTCCCAACTCCAGATTTACTGGATTAAATACTGTCTTATATATATATATATATATATATATATATACACACACACACACACACACATGCATTATTCTCTTTATTAGCATTGTTGATTAAACCCTGTGAAATGCTGTGTTAAATGAAATCATATTAATTAAATATAAAAACACATGTAAAATTTTCCTGCTCATTCAATGCTGTCTTTCAAAATTCATTTTTGATATATTTTATATTTTATATTTCTTTTTAACTCTTGTACTTATAAAATATCAAAAAGAGAAATACTCAGAAGTACTCAGCAAAATTTGGCTCTGATTACAGTCCTCTATCTATATGAGGATAACCATTTTGGGTTTTGAGTAGATTACATAACAGTTTAAAATGAAGCCATCTACTTTCTTTCTGACAATCATCAGCATGGTTTGTATCATTGCTTTGTTCAATCAAAATGAGCACACTATCTCTGCCTTTTCCTCTCCTCTATTGAATGTTTTAATTATTTCAAGTTTCTTCTCTAGTTATAGCTTTTTGTCTTTGTATGTGTGTGTGTGTGTGTATATATATATATATATATATATATATATATATATATATATATATATATATATAGAGAGAGAGAGAGAGAGATTCTCACTTTCATTTTTCCTCTCATCCATTTCTATCTTATGGTGAAAAAACTCTGTCTTTAAACATAATAGAAGATGGTATGTGTTGTGGGGAGGAAAAATAAATCACCCTTTTTCCACTGCTGCTGCTGTATGCAAACCAAACCAATGAATCCTTTTGATGGAAATGTATGTGCAAAATTTTAAATTTAAATTTTTTATGTAGGGTCCTGTTGATTGAAATTTCTTCATGTTAAATAAAAAGATGTAACAAAAAGTGTTAACAAAAAAATTGGCAACCCAAGTTAAAATCTTAGACAGGACTCATTGCATTTCCCTTTGTATCAATGCTCTTAAAAAAAGGCATGAATCCATCTGCTTTATCTCTCCAGCTATTAGTAAATAGTAGAGCAGACTGGGTTCTTTACCCTTAGTTAGGCAACCAGTCTCAGAAAAAAAATTGTATTCAAACTAGTTTTACTTAGCTTAAATATTGACTGTGTCACATCTGGCCCATGGCAGAGGGATTTAGTAAATACATACATCATATAATGGTTAGTGAGCTAGGTTTGCAAACTACTGTTAGTATATTTTGAATCTCACTGGATGCTCCATATTTTTGCCCTTGTGCCAAACTCAGCTAAACTTAGTAAATGACAACTATACTCTTCATTTTTGTACTTCAGAGTACTATTAATCTTTTTACAAAACTAACTTCTTTCTGCCTTCATTATATCTTTTAATGAATCAATCAATTTTTACCTCTGTCTTCTTTAATCTGACTCAGCAATTGCTTTGCTTGTATTAATTCCTACTCTTTATAGGTACTGTGCCACACCCTTTTAACTCCATCTACAACTGCTACCTTTGCTCTTGAAACAGGTCTCCCTGGGGCTACCTTCACTACTTTCTCTCTAGAAAGGCAAGCTGGCTATCAATTGTCTTGCCACATTTAGTTGTATGACTGCTTCTACATTTAATTTTCCTTCTCCTCCTACCTATTTGGCTTGATCTCAGCTCTGAAAGACTTTGACCATCTTCTGCAGATGAGACATTACAAATTAGCTTCTATTTTCTGACTAGTCTATCTATGCTGTCATATATGAAATTGATATTTTATCCTTACTATTATTAGAAGGGTTTAACATGTAAGCCTTTTTTTATTTTTCCAATCATAGGTGTGATCCTATGTAATTTTATCATAGATTTATAATTTTGCCAGACAACTTGTGAGCCTGTTGGGTTCCCCATATTAACAGTAGTCTATGATATAGATTCTTCTATTTAGGTAGGAATGAAGGATTCTAATTAGCATTTGATATTTATCTCTGTTATATTGCAAATGTGGATGATAAAAAAAAATATGTTCAGTGCAAATATAGACCCTACAAAATTATCATTCAATTGCAAATTGGACTTAAGATTGCTTTATTCTCAATTTAAAGCATTTTAAGTATTGCTCTAAAAAAATTGCTAGGTTACAGTTACATACACGCATACATACACTTCTGGATTATTGAATTAGATATTGTTGAAAATATTCAATTTTCATAAATGCAAATGCTAATGTTTGTAAACCTGTTTTGAAATAATCACTCGCTAATGATTGTCATAAGGCCAAAACTCATTGGGATTATTAAATTAATAAAGCTTATTTACTAACATTTATATGGCAATTTTTTCACACACATAATTTTAGTTATATTTTGATTACACTAATCACTTTATCTTTTTTATTCTTAGCCTATGCTTCAGTACTGTTGATAGTCTGGACATTTTGAAATATTTTTATAATTTTATTTTTAAAGTATTACCACAGAAATAATATAAAATACACATGATTTTTTATTTTATTTATTTATTTTTTTCTCATAAGAAAATAGTTGATACAGTTCCCAGTGATCCACTTGTGCTTTATAATTGAGACTTAAGACCTAACTGATCAAATTTTGTTGTTGCATTTATTAAATGAATCCTGTTCTCAGCACTGTCTAATCTTATTACACTGTTTTATAAATTAAAGTAGGTTAGCTGTATATTTTATGTTCTTTTCTTTATTTACCACTATGGCTGACAGAAGAGTGCGGATAGGTCAGAGATTTTCCATGTTGTTTCCTTTTTCTTTTTTCATAAAGTTTTTATAATATTAACTCATTGTGCAAATAAACATTTTTCTTACTAGTTTTGTTTACTTCTATATAATAAAAGGATGATAATGCTGGTTAATTCAATTAGATTTATCAGAACTTCATATACTGTGAAAAAGAAAAATTGAAAAGATTAAGATGTTTGTGGGTGGTAGGGAGAGTGGAATGTTTCAATAATGTTACCACATTTGTCCTAAGATAGTTATATTTACATATTAATTTCATATAGTAACTGTTACTAGAAAGAGGGAATAGTTTTTGTAAAATAAACACAAAGAAATATTCAAAACCTCTTAGAGTTGTCAATTATTATTAGCATATCAACTGTAAATTAGTTTTGTTATAATAGGCTAAAATATTAATCAGGATTGAGTATTTTCTCCTAAACTTTTGATATCAGAATGTTGTGTGGTTTTTATCATATACTCTAGTAAAACAGTTTAGTGGGAAAAAAACTAACAAAAAGTAGGATAAATGTTAAGTAGAATGAGGTATTTTTCTTACAGGACAGGTAGTTTTTAGGAACTGAGATATTTGTTAATCATATTCTATCCTGAAAAGTATGCATCAGGTAATATATAGCACTTCTATTTCATAATAGTTGTTACATTTAGTATATGAAATTTATATACAATTATAACAAATATTATAGAACAGATGTATATAACTGGCCTATCCAACTATTTTTTTATTATTAAAGGATTTTCTTTTTGCTTTACAATTCAATAAATAAAGATAAGTGCAAATAGACCAATGGTTAAAGGTGTAAAAAGTAGAATTGAGATGCTGAGTTTAAATTTACTTCATATTCATTCTCTTGGGAAATACATGAACTCTTCACTTCTACTTTCAGCTACAGGTAATATAGAACAGACTAGTTTTCCTAGCCTTAGTTGGCAACCAGTCTAAAAGAAAGATAACTGATTCAAATAACTCAAAAGCAAATAGTTGTAGAGATAGCAACTAAGCCCTGTAAAAGCTACTTGTTACTGAAGTCGCATCACAATTACTGATGAGATGACTTTGTCACTCCACAAGGAGTCTGTAGGTCATTGTTGTAGTAGTAAATTATAAGCACAATAGAATAAAAATTAAATCAAAAGAATATATATATAGCTGCTCCATATGAATGAATACAGACAGAAATATGAAAGTGATATTTTCAAAATCATATAAATTTCTAGATAGTCACTTAGTTCCCCACCAGCTTATTTAAACATTTTTGTGGAGTTGAATATGAAGAGTCCTGGGTATTATATAAATACTAGTTAATCTCTGCTGTCAGACAATGATGGCAATATTTTAAGTTATCAAATTGGATTAAAAATTGCTTTATTCTCTTAGTTAAGTGCTTTTAATGCTATACACTAAAACATAGCTATAATGTGCCCATTTTTTACTGAGTTGAGTAATATACTTACAGTATCACACAAAACTACTTTATTAATTTTTTTGGGGGAAAAGTTGTTTTGATTATAAACCAAAAATACCAGTACTTAATTGTTTGTAGATCATATTACAATAAAAAAAGATATCATCACTGACAATTTATTAAACTCTTAAGCATTGAAATTTTGTAATTAGAATTATGTCTATATCCAGTCTAAAAATAAATAGACTTTTCTATAGATATCTGGGTGTGTGAGTATATACATATATACATAGAGATAAATCAAACACTTAACTCAAATTCAAATGTGTAATATTTCATTCAGGCTTTATTTCATCATCAGGAACTTCTTCAAGTCAGAGACTGTTTTCTGAGTTTTTCTATTTAAAAGCATGTGATGAGAGTAAAAATGGGAATGTTGTAAGCACAAAAACTTGGTAAGGGATTTCGGAAAAGAAATTTTTTTTTTTCACTCTGTGTATATATATATATATATATATATATGAATATATATATATATATGTATGTATATATATATGTATGTATGA
>CAUZXS010003825.1:0-53626 GCA_963585895.1 Sepioteuthis lessoniana | reverse complement strand
AATCCATAACAGCCAAGGAACCCATAATTCAGTTTCTCAAGAAAGGTGAATGTCCTGTGAGGAAACAAAAAAATCCTAACATGAAGCTACTGAACGGAGCTAGTGACTGGAAAGTTTCAGCAGATCTCAAGACATCTCTACAATTTCCAGTTCACATTATTCAAACGGAAAAGCGGCCGGACATTGTAGCATGGTCCGATTCAAAGAAGAGTGTCCTCCTCATAGAATTGACTGTCCCTTGGGAAGAAAACCGGGAGGAAGCACACGAGAGGAAGAAAAACCGCTTCGAGACACTGCGTGCCGACTGCGTGGAAAAGGGTTGGATATGCCATGTGATTCCTATTGAGGTTGGTTGTCGTGATTTTATAGGACACTCAGTCATTTCGTTTCTTTCAAAAATAGGAATCACTGGCCGCAGTTTGAAAGTTGCCTCGAATCGTCTTCAGACCACGGCGCGATATGCATCAAGTTGGATTTGGTCGAAAGCAAGGACGTTTTCAGCACGAAGGTAATACACGCGGAACCACTTTTCCCGTGTGATTACGTAAGAAACGGTTACTGTAAACGCGTAATAACATCAACCGCGGAAAGTAAACGCGTTTTTTAAATCACAAACTGCACTCAGAAAATGAAGATTAACGTCCAATATAGTCTCTGCATTTAATTGATCTGGCGTATATATATATATATATATATATATATGATTCTCTTAATACCCTGTCCGGTGGCAAAAGCTGCTTGGTAGCGCCAGGGGTGGCAGTACCGCCTTGAGCTACCGAAACTGTGTTATCACCCCTGGATGGCGGCTGATGAGGACATGGTATTGCACGTGCTTTCACACGTTGTATGATGAATAAATAAATAAATAAATATATATATATATAAAATGGAGGCAATGTAGAGAACCTGCCAAAAGCGATGGATGATAGGGGTGTATAATGAGAGAGAGAAAGTCCGGAGCTCTGTGCTACCAGCACAGTTTTGATGATTATAAATATATATACAACAATCTACACAAAAATGAAATAACACTGACATTTCACTTTATCAGATATATTTACCAAAATTGCTTGAAAATAACTAGAAATACTATTGATTAGATTTATTCAAAGAAATTGCCATTAGCTTCAACACTTGACTTTCCTTCATCTTTGGTATTTTATTCGTCCTTTTCTCAAGAGATGCAGTCAGTGTATTCTATAGCACACTAGGCTGGTACCGTAGAATACACTGATTGCATCTCTTCATATGGGTAAGACCCCTTTCCCATCGAGTGTCCTAGGTATGACAGTAAAATGCATCTAATGGCGATGCTTCAGTCCTGTATTTTTTCGGGATTGTGGAGTAACCCTTCATTACCATTACTCCCAAGTCCATCTTTCCCCGGATAGTTAGTATCTGTCAGGGTCCCCATCTATGGATCATATAAATATGTTTGACCGTTTAACTGTGTGCAAACAAGTGACTGACGTTAAATTGAATTGTTAGTGTTATATAGTAATAATGAAAATCATTCGACGGTGCAAATAAAACTAATAGTGTGGAAAACTTGAAACCACTTCACTGTGTGCCAAAAATTGAATTATTGGTATTACATAGCAATACTTGAAATCATTTGACTGTGTGCAAACAAATGAGCTTTGGTTCGTTTGAAAATGTTACCTACAAACTATTTGTTTACAAATCGTATAGATTTAATATATGTATAAACAAGATATGACATCAAATAACTTGCAATAGTTGATATGCCATAAATCACAACGAATCAAAGTCCAGTCGGCTGGTGCTGTAGAATATACCGACTGTATCTCTGAAGAGGGTTAAGACTATCCTCCAACTAATGTGCTAGATATGACATTAAACAATCTGATGTCGTGGCATCAGTAATGCTGGAGCTATGGGGATTATGGAGTACCCTTTCATTGTTATTGCTCCCTGGTCCACTCTGACCCGAAGAAGTATCACCTGATAAAGTCATACTAATAGGTAAAATAGAACTGTTTGACATTAAAAGTGTGTGCAAACTTGATTTACGTTAAACCAAATTGATAGAAATAAAACTTCTTGACCATTTAACTATATGTAAACAAATGGCAGATGTTTAATTGAATTGTTAGTAATGCATTGCAATACTTGTAAACATTCAACTGTGTGAAAATAAAACTATTAGTGTGGAATACTTGAAAACTTACCTGTATGCAAAATAGGATTATTGGTTTTCAATTGCAATATTCGGAAACGAGTGTTGAATATAATAATTAGTGTTAAATAGCAATATTTGAAAAAACTTTACTGAATGCAAACAAATGATAATATTAAATAGAAATGTTTGTGTTAGATTATAATAATTGAAAACATTTAACTGTGTAGAAACAATAGTAATACTTGTGTTCAGACAAATTAGTTCTAACTCATAAAAATAAAATTACCGACAAATTATTTACTCACTAATGATACATACGTAACCTATTAACAAACAAATAACTGAAGTTAAATTGTTATTCTTACGTAACAATACAAATAATTAATAGTGAATAGAATTATTCGGATTAGAAATGCTTGAAACTATTGTTATATATATTTACCCAACCCCTCCGCTCGGGCAAGATATGACACAAGGTCAGTTTTGAAGCGGAGTTTAACAGGTTTGAATTCAGAGTTTTTCCTTCTCCTAGACTAGTTGCCTCACCAAGGCTGAAGAACCTAGTTTGCCCTATTATTTATCCATAGCTGGAGCGAGAATAATTGGATTCATACCTTTCCCAAAAGGTATAAGTGCTATGTGAAATGCAATCAGTCTCGTTCAGGATTTGAACTCGTGTCATCGTGTCCATTTTCTACGACGATAACCATTACACCACGGGCATCTATTGTTATATGACCAAAAGAGATCTCTTTCTAATTCATCGTACACACAAAATAATGATTGGAACTAGCGTCCATGAGAGCATTCACCGGATGTTATCGGTGCCGAGACTGTTTTCAAAATGAAAAAAAGGGTTTCTGCTTGTAGGATTAGCGCATAGTGAAATATCGATGAAATTTGTCAAAAAATAAAAATAATTAAAAAGTAACTTTTCGGCCAATCCATGACATTCGCGGTAAAAAACAAAGAAAACCCTACCTGATCTGACCAGAAGAGAGAAACGGCAAAAAAGACAAATTTCTCGACAGCGGGGCAGATCAAAAGAAGGAAGACGACAGTAGAGAGAGAAAGAGAGAGAGAGAGAAAGAAAGAGAGAGAGAGAAGGTGGGGGGCGAAACACGAAACCACGCATCACCTACATTCACTTTTCCCTTCTCTGCTTTGAAGGAAGCGACTAATCCGTAAATCAGCGAACAATAACATCTGATTGATCACCTACGCGTAAGTCCAACAATCCTACCACTATCAAGCATCGGACCTTTTTTTTCTCCTTTTTAATTCCATATCAACATGTTTTTACAATCCCAGTTATTTGAACTTTTGACTAATTTGTTTCCAATACAACTGTTAACATTTTTACGTGCCTTCGTGTTCTTTGTTTTTGCAACTGTGCTTATTTCTTTCCTTGCAACCATACACTGATATAACACTATTTAACAGTGTGAAAAATTTGTTCAAGTTCGTTTAAAAATCTTATCTACAAAATTTGTTTAGAAACCATATATCTAATAGATATGTATAAAAAGGATTTGGCATTAAATAACCTATCGGGGTTTATTTGCCATAAAACTCAACCAAATACGTTCACACATAATCAAGGGGATTGCAATCTGGGGGAGTTAAGGGGGTCAGGTTTTTGGGGTAATGTGAAGCGGAAAATTTCTAACAACTATGACTAGGTTCCCCTGCTTGTGTGGCATTGCAGAGTTCTGTTGTCAGAAGTATGGTCTTCCAGCAGCAGCAGCAGCCCTCTCGATCCAGGAAAGCACTTGCTCCTCAAGGTACTTGATATAGGCCTCCGTGTTGAGTGAAGGTTGATTTCTCCGATTCGATATTTCCAGGCATAATTTTAACAATGCTTAGTAGTTTAGTTGAAATCAGACCAAAAATGGTGGAGACTTAGTTGTACAAATGGACAGAAATTTGGTGAATTATAATAAGATACTAGTTTATCCACCGAAGAATGATGGGAAAATTTAACTAATTACATTGTACTTATATGAAGGTCATTCAGTAAATAAAGTGAATTTTGCCTAAGGAGTTGGCAACAGGAAGCACTGTTTACAGTTGAACATTTTTCAAAGAAATCAATATGTTGTATAGCCATGATACAACTACACGTATACACATACATGCGGAAACATAATAAACAATAATGACGAACGAACAGACTTCTTTAGAAAAATATACCTCTCACACTTTATTCTCGAAAGGGTTGATGTTGGTTATGTGTGAGAGGTGAGTTGGAGACGGAACAGACTGCAACATATTGACCCCAAGTTCCTCTGACCATAGCAGCACTTCTTCCTTATTCTGCTGGGCTGCTCAACTGGGGTCCACAGGTCAAGGTGATATTCCGATATCTTCGACCGGATGCACCTGTTTCTTGATTGACAGCTCGGTCGAAGGTCAATATGTTACAAATAGTGACGGGTCATTTCATATCCTAGAAGATAGTCAGCATGATTGGAGAATCAGTGTGTTTCCATTTTTTGAACTATCTTTTTGACTCAGTCTCCTAATGGTAAACTCATGTTTAGCCCATTTGTAAATATTTTTTTTAACAAAAACATGTTTCTCTATACACATTAAACATTCATCTGTAAATTTCACATGGTTTGCATTTTCCAGCCAACAAAACTGTTTTGTTGTCCCTGAGTTATATATCTCTGGTGCTACACTAGTTAGTTTTTGATGGTGTGAGTTTTTTTTTTCATGAAGGAAAAAAAATCCTATTCCTACTTTATACATATATATGATTTGTAAGCAAAAAAGTTTATCGATTATAATTTTTAAACGAGTCAGGGCTCATTTGATAGCACAGAGTTAAATGGTTTCAAGTATAGTAAATGATCAAATATTTCTATTTGATCCATAGGTGGTACTACCACTCCGGTTCAGAGTAGACCTGGGAGTGATTGCAATGAAGGGGTACTCTATATTCCCTAAAGCTCCTGGACTGGAGCCTCGTCATCAGATAGTTTACTGTTATATCAGGAGGTGCCCGTGGTGTGATGGTTATTGTCGTAGGAAATTGACTCGGCGACACGAGTTCAAAACCTGGACGAGGCTGATTGCATTTATCATAGTATTAATACCCTTGGGAAAGGTATGAATCCAATTATTCTCCCTCCAGCTATAGGTAAATAGTTGGAAAGACTAGGTTCTTCAGCCTTGGTGAGGCAACTTGTCTAGGGGAAGGAAAACTCTGAATTCAAATGTGTTAAACTCCGCTTCAAAACTGACCTTGTGTCATATCCTGTCCGAGTTGGTAAAGGTTGGTAAATACGGTTATATCAGGACACTCGTTGGGGGAAGGGAGTTCTTACCACTCAACAGAGTTGCAATCGGTGCATTCTACAGTGCCGAACGACTGAGCTGTGTTAAGTCTGAGACCATGTAGGAAGATGAACGGAGGCATGACGTCACCATCGCCTGTGACTGCCTGTGACGCTCTGAAATCTTTGCAGTTTAGCTTCTGGCGTTAATATCATATACAACATGTTATTTTCAAATTCCTGAAGGAGTGAATTACAGCATGGTGTAACTACTCCCAGAGAGTGCTCAACTTACTAGTTTGTCGCACAGTACAATGCCAAGTTGAGTCATATAAAAGACTCAAAAATAGTACTTGATGCCGCCTTGCTTAACACTCAGCATTATAAGGTAAGGATCAAGGGTAAGTGGAGCAATCCTGGGAATGGAGTAGCGCCCTCCCCTACATCTCGGTGTTGTAGCTATTGAAAAAGGAGACTAAGGTCGCTAATTTTACTTTACTTAGATTAACCTGCAACAAATAGAGCGCATGTGCAAAATTAATCTAAAATGACGATTTCTCCATCGTACCATTTATCTACCAACTTATATATACCTATCTATCCACAGATCTGTATCTATCAATCTCCCTCTCGCTATTTGCAAATGTACGAATGAAAAATATATTCCGAGAAGATTATATACAAGGATTAATGAAAATATTCTCTTATCGTTATTCCAGACATTGGCTGTTACCTTGCTAGTTTCACTCGCGTCTGCTCTTCCCTAGACTTCTTGACAAAATCTGTCCATTAGAAACAGTGAGAAGCTATTGCTTCTATTTTCAACCTTGACTGAGACCAATCATTTTTTCCAGACAAATTATTTTCTTTAGAGACCATTTTCTTCATGGTAGATGTTTATTTCCATAGATTATCAAGTACTTTATTTATATCAAGGTGTCAGTGGAAGAGCAATGCGACAAATAAATTTTCGCCGGGCCTAATCGAAAGCTCAGCCTTAAAGCGAGGAACGAATAATTGGTCAGAATGTTTCAGGATGAACTGCTGTCAGGACCGTTGAAGTCTATAGTAATGGGCAATTTAATCAATGAAGAGTAATTTGTTGTGAAATGACCTTTCTCACCTCGTATGATTGGAGCGCAGCCAACCAGAATTATACCAAAATGACCCAAATATCAGGATGGAGCGTTGCCTAGATATGGGCACATTTTAGTTTTTGATATGAAAACGGTAGAGGGATAGATGTGAGAATGTTGTTTATATATGTCGATATACAAATTAAGTGCATATACTCGCATTTTTTTGTGAATATGTAGATTAAGGGTGTGTGTAGATATGGAAATTAGTGGTCGATTAAAATTTGATTGGTGTATTATTGAACATTAACATCGATATACAGATTCTTCTAAGAAGTTTTTATGCATATATTTGTTTACTAAGCTCAGAGTCTGGCACAAGGCCAGTGATCATAATGGGATATCCAATAAAAATCAAATCCTGTACCATAAAAAGCTAACTAGCAAGACGAGCTTGTTAAACTACATGCAACAACTGTTATTAATGTTTGGTTTCTTTATTTAATGGCATATCAACCTTTGTGGGTTATTTAATGTCAAAGCCATCGTTGTTGAAAAAAAGCTAATTAGCAAGACGAGCTTGTTAAACAAGATGCAAAAATTGTTATTTATGTTTGGTTTCTTTATTTAATGGCATATCAACCTTCGTGGGTTATTTAATGTCAAAGCCATCCTTGTTGAACAGCAGTGATATTATTGAATCCACACCTGGGTGTTATTCATATCTATTTCAACGCTTTAAGAAGGATTGATATGTACAGACTATCTTATCTATCCTACCACACGCAAACACACGTACCCATCTTAGCCTGTACATATCTATAATTACCAACCCCTCCGGGCAGGATATGACACAAAGTCAGTTTTAAGCGGAGTTTAACACGTTTGAATTCAGTTTTCCTTCTAGACTAGTTGCCTCACCAAGGCTGAAGAACCTAGTCTGCCCTACTATTTACCCATAGCTGGAGGGAGAATAATTGGATTTATACATTTTCCAAGGGTATTAGTTCTATGTGAAATGAAATGAAATCAGTCTCGTCCAAGATTTGCACTCGTGTCGCCGTATTCATTTCCTACGACGATAACCATAACACCACTTTCACCTCCATTCTATTAGCCTGTACATATATATCTTTTAAGTGGAGTATAGCTGGTTTAAATTCAGAGTTTTATTTCTCCTCGACCGGTTGCCTTACCAAAGCTAAGGAGCCCAAACTACTATTTACTCATAACTGGAAGGAGACTAACACTATGCAGTTAAACCGAGTCTGGGACAAGGTTCGTAATAATATTGGGAGATTTAATAAAAATCAAATCCAGTACGATTAAAAACTGATCAGTTAGACATGCTTGTTAATTATTAATTCACTGTTGTTATGTCCTAAAGTTTGTTTTGTACAAGGTCAGAATTTTAAGGCATCAGGTGGCAAGAATCGAACTCACTTACGTTGGTTTGCTAGTCTCGCTTGCTAACCATTACAACACGCGCAGTGCCCCATCATGCAACAGGAAGCACCAAATTCCTGGATTCTTATATGAATATATGCGTATTAATGTTGATCATATTTACCAACCCTCCGCTCGGGCAGGATATGACACAAGGTCAGTTTTGAAGCGGAGTTTGATAGGTTTAAATTCAGAGTTTTCCTTCTCCTAGACTAGTTGCCTCACCAAGGCTGAAGAACCTAGTCTGCCCTACTATTTACCCATTGCTGGAGGGAGAATATTTTGGATTCATACCTTTCCCAAGGATATTAGTGCTATGTGAAATGCAATCAGTCAGGTCCAGGATTTGAACTCGTGTCACCGTGTCCATATCCTGCGACAATAATCATTGCACCACGGGCACCAGCGTATTAATGTTGATGTAAAGAAATCCATGTATATATCTATCCGACCTTTTTGCCTTGGGTAGGTGCGACACACGGTCATTTTTAAGTAGTTGGTTTAAATTCAATTTTCTTTCACGAAGACCGATTGCTGTAACAAGGTTAAAAAACCCAGATGCCCTACGTAGCTGGAAGCAAAAGTATGAATCTATCTTCTCTCCAGCCATGGATAAATAGCTGGAATATTTTGGTTTGGTTTTATAGCATATTAACCTTTGTAGGTTATTTAATGCTAAATCCTTTTCATACATATATATCAAATATGGTGGAATAGTTACCGTCCTAGGAAATGGACACGGCGACACGAGTTCAAATCATGGACGAGACTAATTGCATTCCACATAGCACAAATACCCTTGGGAAAAGTATGAATCCAATTATTCTCCCTCCAGCTATGGGTAAATAGTAGGGCAGACTAGGTTCTTCAGCTTTGGTGAGGCAACTAGTCTAGGAGAAGGAAAACTGAATTCAAACCTGTTAAACTTCGCTTAAAAATTGACCTTGTGTCACATCTTGCCCTAGCGGAGGGGTTGGTAAATATGATATATATCAAATATGATTTCAAAACATTTTATAGATAATATTCTTAAACGAGCCTGAGCTTATTTTTTCACAGATAAATAGCTTCACTTATTTCTAACTAATAAGAATAATTCTATTTGCTATTAATCATTTGTTTGCACACAGTTTATTGTTTTCAAATATTGCTATGTATAACTAACAATTCAATTAAACATCAGTCACTTGTTTACACACAATTAAAAGATCCAGAAGTTTTACTTATAACAATTCAGTTTAGAATAAATACAGTTTAAATGTCAAACAGTTCTATTTGACCCATAGATAGGAGCCTATCAGGTGCTACCATTCCGAGCCAGAGTGGACCTTAGGGAGATGGCAGTGAAGGGCTACTCTGCGTTCCCCAAAGCTCCATCATTACTGGAGCCTCACCATCAGATTATTTAATACCATATCCAGGACACTTGTTGCTGGGTGGGGAGAGTCTTACACCTCTGCTGAGATACAGTCGGTGTATTCTACAGCCCCAGTCGACTGGCCCTAGCAGGGGTCGAGGAAAAGGTGAATACATACAAAGTATCTGCATCTATGCGAGCTATTAACAGAAAAGTCACAATTTCACTACCGAGTTATTTATTTAAGCATAACCTAGTTTGGGTGACAAGCTATCTTAGGAGGATCGATCTTACTACTCAGTTGTTTGTATGCGTCGGTAGATGAGCAAATACACAAGTGAATAGATACCGCCCACACTGCTAGTAAGAGGAAAAAAATCCTCGGTCCAATAAACGAATCACAGATAGGACTCTCACTGCTGTTATGTGATCTAATATAGGAATGCGTACAAAATGCATAAGCTTGAATATCTTTGTGATCATCTAAGTTTATATAAATCTTCAAGGGTCGCTTAAAATGTTTCAAGCCACGTCCAGATTTTATATTCGTCGCAGACTTCTCACCTGTGCATCAACCTCATCTGCACAGAAATTTGAATAGAAACCTAAGTTTATTTGTTTATATATATATATATATATATATAGATAGATAGATAGAGAGAGAGAGAGAGAGACCATCACTATTTTTTGCGTTCACGTAAAAGCCAATGTCTCCAGCTGTTTATTCTAGGCTATGCAATAAGGATTCGGCTTGGGCTAGTGTATTTGCGAGAAGCGCGAGATCATCTGCATAATCTGCATCTGTCAGTTTCTGCGGTATATTGTCTGCTTCTTATTTTTTTTCTTTAAGTGAAGCCATTTTCTTTTATTAGATAGATCGATATTCGAAGTACATAGTCTAGAAAAAGTATGAACAAATATGGTAAGACATCGGCAAAAGAAATGTCGAAGTCGGTGTCGTCATATTTAGGGAGATCACAGACAAGTAGTATTTACTTCATCTTTCCTTTGTGTATGGAATCTAATGCCTTGGAGAAATCTACGAACAGTAGTGTTGCCTCGAAATTTGATGCACGTACTCCTTCGATGATTGGACGGATTAGTAGAATCCGAAAGGTTATGGAGTGATTCCTCCGAAAGCTGTTTAGATTTTTCCTATGAATTATCTCGATTTCAGGTTGGATACGATTGAGAAGCAGGGCATTATAAACCTTTGCAGCTATAGAAGTAAGAGTTATGCCTCTGTAATTCTAAGTGATTCCAAGGTCACCTCCCTGGGGGAAGGGGAGGATACAGCCTTTTGTCCATTTCTTTGTGTTTCATTTATACACAGCATTACATAATCAGAAATGTATGTCGTCAATTTTTTTGTCTTCCATACTTTAAAGTGTACTTTGTCGAGGCCTGCAGCTTTTCTGCTTTCAATTTTTACAAGTCTACCACATGTTGTTCTCCCTTAAACTGTCCTCGTTTTATCTTTAATGTTTGCCGTGAATAATTTTTTAGATAGGTTTGTCAGTGATTTCAGGAGGGTTTTAAGTAGATTTTTGAAATATACTTTCCGATTCTGAAATCTTTTTCTCGGCTGGCAGCGTTTAGTTTTACTCTGGAGGTAATTTTCTTTCTGCTCACTTCAATTACTGTCTGCTATACTGTAATATAATGGCCGAGGGATTTCGTTTTATATATCTTGCCTTTCGGTTTAGTTAGGCTGAGAACCTTTCGCTTAGCGCATGGGTTAGTTAGGTGCAACATGAGCGCAGGTGTTTACGCGCGCACGGGGAGGATGTGTCATTCCGAGATGTCAAAATAAAAACACCATATAGGAAATGTGACTAGGAGGTGTGAATGACGTCATGCACCGGAAGCGTGCACGGAGGATTTGGGGGATTTGAGAAAAGTCAGTGAGTTGAGTTTTTGCCTCCGAAGAAGAAGGTTGACTTTCAGAGCTCGCCGAGGCCGTGCGGCGGGTGCCGCATGCGGGGGGGGGGTGCAGATGGAAAAGTCAGCATAGAAAGATTGTGTATCACTCTCCTTATGTCGAAAAACCTTTAAACTCGAAAAGGCAATAAAGTTTCGTACCTCAACTAAGAAGTCGTGAGTGTTTTTCGTGTTTCGGGATTCCTATGTTATCTATATATGAGTTATGAACATTCTATGTCTACTTCACATATCCGTATCATGGGTATGTTATAAAAGTAATTGTGATTGTCTATTTTATGATTTGGTCTTGAATGTATTCGAATTGTTTTTTTTTTAAGTATCTTGTTCTTTCTGAACATACCTAAGTTTCTGCACATTGGCATTTGTTGGGTTTCTTTTAAGGATGCTTTTTTGTTCACAGTATCATGTTTTTTTCCAAACTGCTATGAACTCCCATTTAGCTCTTGGTTTTGTTTGGTTTTATGGCACATCAACCATTGCAGGTTATTTAATGCCAAATACATTTTTATACATATAAACACTTCCGTTTCAAACAATTTAGTTTAACATAAGTACATAGTTTAGTTCTATTTGGTCCATAGATAGGACTATCAAGTGCTACCACTCTGGACCAGAATGGACCAGGGAGTGATGGCAATAAAGAGGTACTCCTCATTCCCCAAAGCTCCAGGATTACTGGAGCCTCACCCTCAGATTGTTTAGTGTCATATACAGGGCACTTGTTAGGGGGAGTCTTACCCTTCTGCAGAGATGCAGTCGATGTATTCCGCAGCCTGAGCCGACTAGGCCATTTTTGGTTTGGTTAGTATGCACTCCGCTGCTGTTTCTATATTTTCAAATTCGTTAGAGTATGTCTTTAACATGTCTGCGGAAGACTATCAATCTGTTAAAGTTACTGAATATTTCTCTTGGTAAGTGAAAACCAGTCATAACATCTAGCTAACTCTTTGTTTCATATTTTTATGCAGACTTAGATGTATCTTTGCCGAGACTGTTCTGTGCATGCCTCTCAGTCCAAAGTGCTATTTATCCATTTTTTGTTCATGAGTGTATAGTCAAGCAGTACTTTAGAGTTATTTGGGATGGTGAAGACCCACAGTTTTTCTTCCTCTTTTAGAATTTAATGTTTAGTCATGCTAAACTTTTCTTGAATGAAAAAATCTGCTAGATATTTACTATTTCTGTTGGGTAAGTTGTATAAGCAAAATTTATTCCCATCTTTGCCTAAATGAAGAATCTGCCGAGCAAAGGAAGATAGCCCGTTGTAGGTAGTGATGATGATTTGGTTAAGTTTTATGGCATATTAACTATTGTTGGTTATTTAATGCCAAATCCTGTTTTTACATGTATATTGAATATATATGATTAGTAGACTCATTCTGTAGATACATTTTTAAACGAATCTGAGCTCATTCTTTTGTACATAGTTAAATGGTTTCAAGTATTTCAATCTAATAATCAATAGAAATATCCGTATTATTCATTTGTTCGCACACAGTTAAATTATTTCAAGTATTGCTATGTAAGAGTCATTTGCTCACATTAAAATCGATATACACATGATTTATAAATGAATAATTTGTTGATAATTTAATTTTTAAATGAGTTAGAACTAATTTGTTTGCACAAGAGTATTGCTATTGTTTATACTTAGCAATAACTGAAACCATTTAACTAGCTTATATGTTTGGACACAATATCGCTATTTAATACTAATTATTCTATTCAACACTACTTCTTCGTTTGTACACAGTTAAATGGTTCCAAATATTGCTATGCATAACTATTCAATTAAACATCAGTCATTTGTTTACACACAGTTAAATGATCAAACAGTTCCAGTTTTAAAAATTCAATTTAGCATTTGCCCTTAGTTTAAATGTCAAACAGTTCTATTTGACCCATAGATAGGAGCCTATCAGGTGCTACCACTACGGGACAGAGCGGGCCTGGGAGCGATGGTAATGAAAGGATACTCCGCATTCCCCAAAGCTCCATCATTACTGGAGCCTCACCATCAGATTGTTTAGTGTCATATCCAGGACACTCGTTGGTGGGGGCGGGGAGTCTTACGCTTCTGCCGAGATATAATCGGTGTATTCTACACCCCCTGCCTACTGGGCTGGTAATGATATCTGATTAATCACTTATTGGTGGGACTGTTGCAAGAGTCAATTGTTGTGCCAGGATTGCCATTAAATGTTACACACGTAATTCTCGGTAAAGTTCTCTGCATGTTATTTAGTGATTTTAAGGCACGAAGACAGAAGCTTTCCTATGCCCCCAATGGCAGCATTGACAGAGTTTTTCCATATAGATGCCGAGACAAATAATCAACCATTTCTGATATCTTGGTACTTTAATTCTAGTTCATAATAGTACCGGGCCATTGGCCTAATGAGTAGAGTGTTCGCCAATGGTCCGGGAGACCGCGGTTCAATCCTAGGTCGAGTCATACCAAAGACTCAAAAAATGGTACTTGAAGCCACCTTGTTTAGTACTCAGCATTATAAGGTTAGGATCAAGGGTAAAGTGGAGTAATCCAGGGAAAGGAGTAGCACCCTCCTCTATACCTCTGTGTAGTAGCTATTGAAAAGGGAGCCTTCGGGATGCCCTCGACTAAGGTCGCCAACTTTACTTACTCATTATAGTACTATCTATATAATTGTATGCATGTAATATCTTTATTGTACTCAACTACAGGTGCTGTAAGTTCGGCTCGTTAGTCTATTATGTTTAAAATCCTAGCGTTAAATATCGCTATGTTAATAATGTTTTTTTTTTTTTTTTTTAATCTAAGTTGGGTTTGAATTCTTCATCTGATTTTGCAAACGCTAGGGCCAGGACTCTGATCTGAGCTTAACCCACCCCTTGTTTACCATCGAGTTGGGCGATGCAGTTTGGATGTACAGTTTAGATTAGCGTCATGGTAACCTTTCGTTGGCGGTTCTTTTTTTTTCCAATTAATAGACATAACCCTTACAGATGAGTAGGAGTAGTTTCCTAGCCGAACTATTTGATCATGGCCGTTGATTTATGCGGTTTCTACGTCTAGCATCTGATAAAAGAGCGCCGTTACCCAGCTTTCACTTAATCTGCCCTACTTCTCATCCACCATGCTGCATCCCATTATTTGCATTATTATATGCTTGTAACCGGCTCATTGGTCAGTACCGGCTTATTGGCCTTGTAGGTAGAGTGTTAACCAATGGTCTGGGAGACCTGGGTTCAATCCCAGGTCGCGTCATACCAAAGACTTTAAAAATGGTACTTGATACCTCCTTGTTTAACACTCAACAATATAAGGGTAAGTGGAAGAATCCAGGGACAGGAATGGCGCCCCCCTACACCTCGGTGTAGTAGCTATTGAAAAGGGAGCCTTCTGGTCACCCTCGACTACAGCCGCCAACTTTATTTACTTATGGCTAGAATGAACTAAATTTTACCATGTAATAATTAGAAACTTTGCTGCAAACACATCAAATAAATCAATTCATTTACAAGCTACACAAATAACTTTGAATTGAGTTTAATTGCAGAAGAAAAAAAATGTAATTTATTTACGAGATTGTACATCCTGCCAAAAGGAATACATTTGAAAGTCAGAATGGCCATTTAGATTAAACAACAGACAGAATCAAATATACGGATTATAATAAAGTCATATTTGTAGAACAATATTTCTGCTTAAATACTAACTAAAGAGACGACAATTTTATCATCATAGAAAGAATTAAAAAAAAACGCACTGGACAATATCACGATGACAATAGAAGCACACGAAGATAAACAGAGAAAACGTCTCTAAACACCGATTCCAAATGACTTGAACATCAAACTAAACCATTCTCAGAAAGTGGTTTGGAAATAGTATAGGTAGATATGGGGTGGCGCAAATATCTAAATAAACAAATGCTTAAGTTATATATCTGTCTGAAACAATTAAGGCAAATTTGAAACATGCACCACCCACCAGTAACCAATGTATTCTAAGTATAGATCTCAATGTCAAAGGTTTATGATAGCAAAAGTCATAAAATGTTCAATTTAAAACACTTTAATAAAAATAAATTAATTAATTAATGATATGCTACGATACCAACTCATTTTTCGTTGCTTCATTTGTGTCATATCAATTCTTAAAAGCTATTAAAAAAATACTTTTCTTTCAACGATGACCTAAGATGGAAACTAGTTTAGAAGGGATGGAAAATAAGTACAAAATATTTGTCTTATCACTTCCGCTCATATCAATATATATTTACTGTAAAACATCATTTAACAATAAAAAAGGGACTTAAAAAAAAAATCAAAACAAGACACAGGAAAAATAACATAAAAAAAGTAACCCCAACTTGCAACAACACTTGAAAATATTGCAATCTTTGCCAAGATGAAAAAGTAGCCATAATCACCTTACAAAACAAAAAAAATCTAAATAAACCATAACAATTCACACCCAAATGTTGGCATGAAAACCTCCCACAAAGCCATTTGAAATTTAACAATTCCAAAGACTAATCAAACTAAATGATTATAAAACAATGATAAATAAATAAAAACGAAAAGACAAAAAAACAAAACAAAACAAACTCGAACACAACAGAATAAATAAATCATAAAATGAATTTAATATAGCCAAGTAAATAATCACGCGCCGGAAAACAAACAAATCTCCGTAGATGTAAACTAAAACCAATATAAACGAGAACGCCTTTCCTAGAATATCCCTTCAAAGTAGATTACTCTTTCCATCATGCCAACTACAGTATTTAAAGCGATACCCACTACGGAGGAGCCTATTGGTCTTCAAATGGATATCAGTTAAAGTGACATTTTCGAGTTCGTAAATCTTATTTGATGAAACAAGTGTTCACACACCAATTTTCAATATTTTGTGCAAATTATCATCATCATCATCATGTCGTGCCACGAGCACGGATATCCCTGACCCTCTCTCGCCACTTTTCCCTATCGTTCATCGCCTCTGGCAGATCTTCAGGGCTACGTCCCGTATCCTCACATAGCTGCTGTAGTTCATAAAACTACTCCAACATAAGAACACTAACATAAATACTAATATTTTGTGACTATATCCAACTTTTCTGCGGATATATCCAAATTTAGACCCTTCTAACACAGTCCAGTCACTCAGGGCTGTAGAATACACTGACTGCATCCTTGTAGAGGCGTAAGACCCTCCAACTAGTGGAAATTTACTAAGCTTTTTGCTTAGATGTGGCACAAGGCCATATGAAAGGGGCACCCAATGAGAAACCCTCCAACTAGTGTCCTGGATATGACACTAAACAATCTGGTGGCGAGGCTCCAGCTTTGGAGATTCGGAGGATATGGAGTGTCCCTTTATTGCCATTGCTCC
The DNA here is from genome assembly GCA_963585895.1 of Sepioteuthis lessoniana. Classification (NCBI taxonomy): domain Eukaryota; kingdom Metazoa; phylum Mollusca; class Cephalopoda; order Myopsida; family Loliginidae; genus Sepioteuthis; species Sepioteuthis lessoniana. The sequence goes on along the minus strand of CAUZXS010003825.1, from coordinate 36,999 downwards.
CAGGTTCACTCTGTCCCGGAGTGGTAGCACCAGATAGGATTATATCTGTGGGTTATATAGAAATGTTTGACAATTTAAACTGAGTGCAAACAAATGACTGATATTTAATTGAATCATTGGTGTTACATAACAATACTTGGAACTATTTAACTTTGTTGACTTGTCCTAAATTGAATTGTCACAAATAGAACTGTTTGATCATTTAACTGTGTAAACAAATGACTGGTGTTTAATTGAATTGTTGGTTATACATAACAATAATTGGAACTATTTAACTGTGCATAAAAGAATGAAGTCAGGCTCGTTGAAAAATATTATCAATAAAATATGTTTACAAATCATATATATTTGATAAATATGTATAAAGCGAATTTGGCTTTAAATAAGCCACAATGATTGATATGCCATAAAACCAAACCCATTTATAAGATAAGTGGTTTAACATTAACTTTATCTTTGATAATCATGTTCTTTGTTCATATTCAAACAGACTACTTTTTTTTATTTGAGGCAGCCCAAACTTTGGCAAAATCTAGATATTTTAGTATTTTTGATATTCTATCATTCTTTACGATTTGAATTTTTTTTTTTTTATCATCCTTAGCCATTTTGGGTGTGGTTCCCAATGTGAAACTTTTTAAGATTTGACCTCTAACCGAGCTTATAACAATTCCATTCCTTAATAATTGAGCTCCTCAAATCCAAGGATAGCCTACGGGCTTCAAGTTAAACTTCCCATTTTTCTTAGGTTTCTTTTAAAAGAACCAAAATTTAAAACTAATTTTTCTCGAAAAGTAAAGAAAAAAAATTCAGGTGATTTTTGGAAAGCTTAAATGTTGCTCTTTCTTCACGAATAAAAACTTTCCCGCTGAAATGTCGTCTTCAAAGGTTAAAATCGACATTAAAATGTGTCACTTTCATGAATATCGCGTAAGATTTTCCCACGATTGATGACGTCAGCATGACGTCTTAATGCCGTCAGAACATTTTTTCCCATACAGCCTAAGCCACAATTAAATCGATTATGTAAAAGATCTGTGGTCGGAAAAAGCTCTATCTTTTATACTTTTTTAAAAATACGTTCACTCAATTCAGCAAAATTTGCTAAAAAAATGTCGGGTAATGATTAGTCACTTTACTCTTCCTGCGTTGTATACGATGAGTGGGAGGAGCTAAAAGTTTTTAGGCTGAAATGTCATATCTATCTATCTTAAGACGGGCTGAAAATTTCATATGATGACGTCATTATTGATTTATCCGAAGAAGAAGCCCGAAGTTGCATGGCGTCAAATCTTGGCTGTAGCAGGGGAAGTTGGCAGATCTGGATTGTGTTTCGAGCACACAACTTGTACGAGATTCTAAGAAATTCGTTTAATCATTGTAGATGTGACAGTCACGCAGCATACAGGTTCACTCAGTGGTGTGTCGGTGCCAATTTCAAACAAATATACTTTTTCTTTGTCTGAAAAGAGTTACTGATGTATGTCTGATTAAAATTTAATTAATTTGTTCAGCCCCGACAAAGAAATATACTGCTCTATTTTTAAAGAAATATTCGATTCTTATTGAGAATCCCTTACTTTTGACCTTATGCCAAAGTTAGTAATGGTTAGTAAATTCGGTTAACAGATCATGATTGGTTAGTTTTAAGTCACGTTAACCCTTGAGTTATTTAATACCGAAGTCATCTTTTTCAAATTATTCCTATCTAATAATAATCATTTGTAAACAATTATAGCTTCAAGGAACTACTCTTAATACAAATAATTTACATGCAGTTATATGGTTTCCAGTATTCCCATCTAATACAAAAAATTTGCTAGAAACGTTTCAAGGGACTAATAAAATTCTCACACATTCTAAATACTTGCAATATCGATGTTTTAAGAACTTTAGTATTAATACATTTCAAAATCAGTCATCTCAAAGATCTATCTGACCCACAGATAAGACCCTCCCCCTAACAGGTGCTCCTACTCAAAGTCAAAGTGGACCTGGGAGTAATGGCAACTTTGAGTGATGCTATACTCCCCAAAATTCCTGACGTGGAGCCTCACCACCGGATGCAGTTTAGTGCTATATCCAAGACCCTACTTTTTCAGTTGAGGATGCAGTCGGAATAAGTCCCCCGGACAGAATTGAAGAAAAATGTAGAAAACAAACGTCTTTAATGTCTGGTGAAAAGATTTCGTCATATATCTAAAATTACCGGCGATACACGGGAAACGCTTGCTAACCTGATAGAAATTAATGAGTCTGCTCACCTAACTAAAAAAAAAAGGGGGTGCTGAAAAGTTATCTGACCAACCAAGAGAATGATCTTTTATATTAAAAAAAATGAAGTTTAGTGCCATACTCAAGACATCAGGGTTAGTGAGTTCAGTCTCACTGGGTGCCTCATACTTCTGACTTTGTGCTAACCTAAGCTTAGTAAATGACAACTTTCATACATCAAACAAATTATTGATTGTGAGTACGATTCTTACTGGGTGTCCTGTACCCCTGTCCTTATACTAAACTAACTAGCTTTGTTAATGATTACTGTAGTGTATGCGATTAAGCACCACATGCTTAGCTAAGCTTGCTTGCCATTACACCATGCGAAGTGCCTACGTATTTCTTTTCCAATTTCTTTCATTTTGATCAAAAGCAAAGAATGACCAACAAGGCGTATTAAAATGTCTTAAAGACCGCTTAACCGGGCAACACCACACCATCTTGCTAATCACTTCATATCATATTTACCAACCCCTCCGAACGAGCAGGATACGACACAAGGTCAATTTTTAAGCGGAGTTTAACAGGTTTGAATTCAGAGTTTTCCTTCTCCTAGACTAGTTGCCTCACCAAGGCTGAAGAACCTAGTCTGACCTACTATTTACCCATAGCTGGAGGGAATAATTGGATTCATACCTTTCCCAAGGGTATTAGTACTATGTGAAAATGCAATCAGTTCAACTAGTGCTAATCACTTTATATAGATGTGGATGATAGATACTACTTGTAAGAGAAATTATGAGACTGATAAAAACAATGAAAATAAACCCTGTTTAACAAGCCAGACACCAATGTGTATGATGGGAAGACAACGACTAATTGCTGATAAGTCTTTGTATCGAAGCACACTTCGAGTGGAAGAGAATTTCCTTGAATTGATATGCAAAATATTATTTAAGCAAAATCAACTAAATTGATCTCTTGCACAAGTTCACTGTATTGTTAATGTTTTTTTAATCTTAAACGTTATCAGAGATTCTGACATGAAAGTACAGTCGTTAATTCTGGAGATATTCCCAAGAAAGGTTTCAGGAGTTTCACGATTAGTGGGTACAATTTTTACATCTATTATTATTTTACTCCTTTGGAGTTATTCACACCAGTGTCAACTGGTAGTTTTTCACTGAAATCTCAGCAAAAGCAGATCTCCTCAGATCTCCAGAACTCTGCTCAGTATTCTAGCTGATTTTGAAAGTGCTGTGGTCAAGATTTTTCCTCTCATTTCCCTTTCCCTACTCTTAACACGGCCTTTAGGAACTGTTCCAAGTGCAACGACAACAACCGGTATCACCGTCACCTTCTACAAGTTTTTTTTCCCACCCTTTCTTTTATTTTTACTCTATGTTCAGCTGGAACAACAAAATCCAATAAAAAGGTCAAGTTTATTTCTTCTTAATACTAAGTTTAGTCATTTGCACAAGTGTCGTATATTGACCTCCGACCCGGCCAAGTTGTCAAAATAGTAAATGCTCCTGTGTAAATAACAGGTGCATCCAGTCGAGGAATATCAGGATATAACCTTGACCGTGGATGGGTTGAATTGAGTGCGAAATTGTGACGCTCGCAGGAAGAAGAGTGGGCGTCAAATTATTATATAACTCGGTGCACAGGAAGTTCAATCAGTTGGAGATAAGATGAGGTAGAGAGAACCAGCACCGAGCAGAGGAGGGCCCTCAGGACCCCCGATTGAGCAGTTGCAGAGAAGATGTTGAAATGAAGACCATGTCCCAGAGAGGCTGGGCCCCAGGCCCCCGGTTGAGCAGCCTAGGAGAATGGAAAAGAAACGCTGTTATGGCCATAAGAGTGGGGGTCAATATGTTGCAGTTCTGTTCGGTCTCTAACTCCCTCTCACACACAACCCTTTCAATAAAGTGAGAGGTATATTTTTCTAAAGAAGTGTCTTCGCTCGTCCTTATTGAGTTGAATATGTTTCTGCATGCATATATATATATATATATTTATTCATTCATGGCTATACAACACAAGTATCTCAAAGTCCCAGAGAAGTCTGTATATTTCATTTTCTAGGACAGATTCTGACAAGTACTGAACACAATCTTTATATATATATATATATATGTATGTATGAGAGAGAGATGTAACATACCCATAATAAACGGATGTTGGAAATAGACATAGGGAATCCGAAATACATGACATTCACGAAATTGGTTCAGGTACGAAACTTTTATTCGCCTTTTTGAGTTTAAAGGTTTTTCGACATGAGGAGAGAGAGACACAATCTTTCTATGCTGACTGCATTTACAACGTCAGCTCTCAACCCAACCAACGCGCGGCACCCGTAGCACACAAAATCGTCTGAATCCCAACTCTCTCGTTTGGAGGCAGGAACTCAACTATCTGTTTTTTCTCAAATCCCAAAAATCTTCAGCCCACGCTTCCGGTGCATGACGTCCTTCACATTCCCTGGTCTCCATTCCTACCTGGGATTTTTATTTTGACATCTCTATATGACACATCCTCTTAGCGCGCGTGAACGCCTGCGTTAATGTTGCACCTAACTCACCCATGCGCTAAGCGAAAGGTTCTCAGCCTAACTAAACCGAAAGGCAAGATATATAAAACGAAATCCCTCGGCAATTATATTACGGAGAGATCTCTAAAGAAGATGAGTTGGGACTGATTCAGTTTGCAATATATGAGAGGATTCTTATAAATCTCCAAGAGTGCTCAATGTATGATGATTAATATATAAATTTCATGCAGAGCAAATACATATAATTAGAAAAGCTCAACAAACCGTCATTTTGGTATTATAAATTTATTTCAGCTGGTCACTCTTGTCGGTTTATATCGTTGTTTTCCCACCATGGCATGTTAACCAAGTTTTCTTCATTGTGTTCTTATCAGTTCTATTATATATATATATATATATATATATATATATATATATATATATATATATATATATAGTCACCCACAGACAGATCTGTTTCGTTCTACCAGAACTCATCCGTGTGGCTAGACAGTAGCTTCCCGTAGCTGGGACCGAAACCCGGTTGACTCAAACGCCAAGCCAAAGCTTCTAACCATTCAGCTACGAGGAGACATTAGCTGCGAAGTAAATTTTAAACGGTTATGAATCACAATTACTATTGTTATATATATATATATATATATATACACACTTTCAAGAAAAAAAAAATTCAGTCACATTAGGATTATAGATTTATTTCCATCCTGCTAAGAACATTGATATGAATCAACAACTCTAAGAAAAAAAAGTTTAACAAGACTTCTTCAGATCCAACATGGAAGATCTGTTGGATCTGGAGAAGTCCAGTTAATTTTTTTTAGAGTTGTTGATTTATATCAATTCACTTAGCAGGATGAAAATAAATTTATAATCCTAATGTGGCCGAATTTTTTTTCTTGAAAGAATATTTGCTCTCTGATATAACTTACATTGAGCTCTTTACCTGGCATATTTAAATATTCGAATTTTGAATAATTTAATTGTCCTGACGGAATTGTTCCCTACTCCGGATTTACTGGATTGAAGAAATATAACGGATAAATGCATTAAAAAAATCTGTAGATATGATATACGCATATAAAACAATAAAAAATATTTGCTACTATAAAAAAAAAAGAGAAAAGAAAAATAAGGAAAGAAATTAACATATCTCTATGATGGATGCCAGTTCAACTAGATTGGTAATGTTTAATTTTTTGGAGGGAAGAGAGAAAGGGAAAAAATCTTCAAGAGACTCCGTCTTCAGGTGGTGTCTAACCTTCACCGAGAGTTTCGACCTTACTCTAAAGCACTCTCTGGTTGGTGGGTGAGCAGTGGCGGTCAAATTACTGCCTACCTCCTGTTTTCAAGCTCATCTCTCTTTTGTGCCACAACCAACCGGACGTTCTTTCGGCTGCCTCACCCAAACTGAATAGCCTTTTTGGTTTTTCACTCCTAATCTAGTTATCAGGTCCCATACTGCCTGTGTCGGGAATCCACACTACTGTGAAGTTGCCCTTGAACTGCTAAAATTCATGGATCAATTAGCGGAGGACAACAGTATGTTCCAACTTGATGGAGTTGTTTATATATCCATTCTCTGTTATGTTCACAGTGAAAAAGATCTTCGAAAAGATAGTTTTAAATTTGCTCATATGAGATGCAACTGCCTCTTCCAGGATAAAAAGCTCTCGGCTCTTCTCCAGCATGATAGAATCGTGCCTTTTATCCATTTTTTTTTGTATACCTTACTGGGTATACCGCTTGGACTAGATGCAAACGCCGCTCTTGCACGTTTCATTACCACTTATCTCTTTTCAGGATAGTTTTTTTTTTTTTTTTGTATTAAACGCTGTTGTGGGATCGCCTTCTCGACCTAATCGGCAATTCTCCAATCGTCGCATCCTGTCAGGATCACAAAATGCAACCTTCATGGATTCCTCTTTCTCTTTACACAGAAGCCTCTCAGATTTTTCCTCACCCAGATGGGATTTCGTGATGGTATACATATTTACCAACCCCTCTGCTCGGGCAGGATATGACACAAGGTCAATTTTTAAGCGGAGTTTAATAGGTTTGAATTCAGAGTTTTCCTTCTCCTAGTGATGGTATAAGAGTTCTTAATGAACTGGGCACGTTCTTTTTTGGCTCTTATGTCTTCTTCTAAGCTCCTAAGTATTTGTCGCTGCCTACCACCAGACACGACTTGACACAAGGTCAAAAGCCCGAAGGCCGATTAAAGTGGGGATAAAGGGGAGGGGAGGTCGGGAACGAGGCGAGACTCGAACCCTGCTGGTCAATGCTGCTCATCGGCTCACTTAGTGCAATGTGAGCCTGATGAGGCAAGCAGTTTCACGAACCCAAATGTGGGTCCGGACACGTATGCCAGTTTGCGGCTTAAACTAGACGCATGGTCTAGTGCCGTACAAGGGGGACAAATAAGACAAAAATGCAGCTCGCCCAAGCTCCTCTACTCACTGCAATTTGATAAGTCGTGCTCTTATACTAGATGTTAATCAACTGATGCCTGCTTTTTCATCATCCCTGGCTACGTTTTATTGTTTATTCAATGTTTTTACCTGCATTCTTAAGAGCAGAATTTCTCTCTCTCTATGTTTACTTTCCCCTTTTGCTTGGCTGTGCTTGTTGGCTTCTTTTCTACGCCAAAAATCTCTCCGGCCATATTGTAAATAATGGCTTTTCTGCCAGAGTTGTATCAAACATGATGTTGGTATCCTCTTCAAAATTAGACTAATCCCTGTTCTGATTCATTTTGGGCCACTGGAAACGTTTCCTCACAGGTTGGGTTACATCACTTGGAGTATTATTTGTCTGGGCCGACATTTAGAACGCAGAAGAGAACGCGGAGAGATCCCCACTACTGTGGTTCGAATCCTGCCCGAGGTTCTCGTGCGTCTGACCCGTTTCTATTTCTGTGCGCTGCTTTCAGTTCTGTTTTCCACATTTGGTCCTTGATCGATATATTTTTAACCCATTTTCATTCTTGCAGATCTTTCTGAAATACCTTTTACATCAGAGTTGTTTCCTTTAGTATTCTCTTTGTCCGGTATAATGTCCTCGCCGTTTCCGTTTGGTCCGTGAGTTTCTCATTTTACCCACCTCCCAGGAGACTACGGGGGTTTTGTTTCTTCCAGTTGTCTGTAACTTGCATTTTAGTGGACTCTTTCGAGTGTTACAATTCGATCCCGCAACACTAACGCCAATCTTTCTTGAAGGTCAGCAGACTCGGTTGCTACGACAAATTTTTAAATCAACATACATCCAATATAATGCAAGGATGTCAGTTCAACGAGAGAGAGAGAGAGAGAGAGATGTTATGCCCCTTTTTTTTTTCTTTTTTTTTTTTTTTACTCAGCCTAATAACGAATTGAACTTTTGTTGTGAAATGAATGAGCGTCGGAGTGAAGAAAGATGTTACTTATAAACACTATGTATTGACGTCATAGTAGACATCCAGTTTTTAAAACCCGGTTAACATATTTGGGCCAACTGGTTCAGACATCTGCGATTCGTATATTTTTACTTGAATATCTTAAGCAAAAGTGGGTGGCACTTGGTCCTAGACAGAGAGGATCAAAACCGTCGAACATCTTTTTACGTTCGGCTGATGGAAAGAAGTTAAATACATTTTATGTTTCCGCATAAGTGTTTCCTAAAAGGAAGCCGGCCATTTTATTCGCGGGTAAAGTCTTCTAAGAAGAGAAATTCTTTGACAACCATTTCACAATAGCTCCAGGAAACGTAGAAGTCCTACACTTTTGAAACATCGAAATGTTCAGCCCCAATAATGTGACTGCCTTTCTTCGAGTTTGGATCCCAACTGACTTTAACAATTTAACTAAAATCATAGACCCTCTGTATTTATTTTATAGAATGCGTAAATCTTCCGGTGCATTGAATAGTAATAGTAGGGTGAGGCAAAAGTTTTGCAATATTTTGGTAGTACGTGCTAGCTTGCAACGTGTATATCACGTAACCGAAGCTGTTCAAGTCGTGGAAATTTCCCCATTGTGGTTGGTAGTATCGTGCTAGTTGGTGCGTTGACAAGTAGTGGATTGCTTGACTCCGTGTGTGTAATTCGAAAGCTGCGCAGATAAACGTGCAACTTTGGGAACTTATGCTTTACGAATTCGATGTAAGCCACGGAGGCAACCAAATAAATTTGTTTGACGAAAGGTGAAGGCGCACTTGATCACAGTACAATAACTGGATGAAGCCTCGCTTTGTTTAAAAGAATCTCGATTTTCAAGCAAGGTCAGGTAAGTCTAAAAAAATCATGGATTCCGAAGCCGTGCTTCAAGCACTAGACGCAAATCCGGTGAGTTGTACAAGGAGAGTATCAGGCGAGCTCAGCATCTGACAGTCCAGTGTGGTTCGTCACCTTCACGACTTCGGCAAAAGCATCCGGAGTTGTCGAATTGGGCCTCACATTACCAAAATATTGCAAACTTTTGACTCATTAAAGTATTTTCATTAGGGTCAAATAAGCGAGACAAAAATGAATGAATAAATAAAGGGAAAGATTTTAACAGGTCACTAAATTTTGATTAAGTGACCTTTATGTACATATTTAATCGGTGTATAGATTTTCGTATATTAATTAGAAAAAAAAAAAAAAAAAAAAAACTAAAAATATCGAACGCACAGATATGTTTGTCAAATGCCTGAGTTGCTTTTCAGGAGGAAAAAAAATCCGATCCGGATTATTCAAAACACTAAACTAATCGTCTGAATATGGAAAATAATCTATAATTAATTTATTCATTCGCACTCAATCGAAATGCCTCTGGAGGGTTTTGTTTGTTAGAATCAAATTTTGTATCTAAATGTAATTATGATTTTCCGGTCTGCTTGATAGCCTTCTGTTGTAGTTAAAAAAAAAAAAAAAAAGAATTCAATTCGCTGCTTTAGAATTCATATGTGTATTTGTACATTTTTCCTTGCTGTGTTTTGAAAGTGATGTGAAAATTTTTGGCGTCTTGTTCAAACGACCGTAAGAGTCTGCGAAATCGAAACACGTTTGTCTTTCTTTGTTTCTGTGTATGTAGGTATATTCAGCATCACAATGATATGGGAGATTTTACATGTAGAAGAAAATGTTAATATAGAGCGTGTAGTAAACTGGTATGTCGAGTTACTGTAATAAAATTTAGCGTAATATTGTAGCAAGGAAATCTTTCGGGTAACTTTGATAAAAAGTTAATGCTGAAATTAATTAAAAAATAAAATAAAATAAAAAGCAAACGTTCAAACAGGCAATAAATAACTGGAGACAGAGTTAAATAGACGTTGTTTTTTAAATGAATTTAAAATTTTTTTGGTAATAAATTTATAAATATATTTTCGTGTATCTTAATTTCGCATGTGTACATAAATGTTTTTAGTATTTTTTCTTAATTACTTACTTGAGGGTCAGTCCTGAATTTCTTTGAAGATAAAACTGTAAAAATTCGGAACTGATAATTTGCTTCAGTAGTTGAAGTAGCAGGGAATATGTTAGGTCTATTCTCTTTGAATATCACACTTCTGCTCTCTAGGGTGGGGATAGCTCGTCTCAGACCCTCTAGATTTTTGGAAATGATGAAACACTTAGGTCTTTTTCTAGGAAAGTAAAATTCCATTTTTAGATGCTATGAAACATTACCGTTACAAATGCTCTAACTGATTTGTGAGTGAAGATAACTTCTTTCTCGGAAAGGAAGTCTTCTGTTTCTTGCAAAAAATATTGCCTACTTAATGCAATTAGGAATGGGATAGGTAAAAGTCCAAGCCACTAAAGATCTAGTTGTCTCCCTTTTCTTTATTGCAGCTCCAACTTGCCGTCAGTTACCAGTGAAATGGACCTGTTAAAATCTGTGATAACTCCTCCGGGAGGTACCTCAGTAGATTTGATCTTAAGTATGATGACATGATGCAACTGTGCAAAGCTTCTATCACTCCTGAATCTAAACGTTAGTAGTTCAGTACTATGTGTCAACGAATACAATAAGCAATTAAATAGATATACAATAGAACATTTTTAGAGAGCCAAGATCAGTGGCTTTTGAAAGACGTCCACATTGCATATATAAGTAATGCGATATATTAAGAAAAACAACTGGAGCTTGGGAAATCCCAGAGTTCGCACACAAATTCTTCTTCATTACAAAGTAGAGATAATAAATTCTTAAACTGCTACAGGAAAAGGCAACAATAGCAATGTCACCAACAAAGCCTTCACCAGATGGTTCAAGGGTCAGGAATGGTTTCAGGGCAGAAGCATTATTACCACTGACTCGGTGTGGTTTAGCTGTAACTTACAATATCACCAGGCCTTGTTGGTTTTATGTTGCAGCATCAGAAAACCTGATCCACGCAAATGCAGCTTCTGACTGCTCTTGGAGCTGCTTCATATATTTTCGTTTTTCTGTTGGTGATATGCGAGAGTTGAATTGGCAATAAAACCTCAGCATCCGACTTAAGGTCAGTTTTTTTTAATACATTTGATAGAAAAGAGCGCAATACAAATAAATGAATGAATCAATACGGGTTTTTAAACAATTTTCTATGTCACGTTTAATTTTGTAATAGAAAGTTATTAAACAGCAAAGAGACGAAAACAAAACAAAGTAACCTCGAAAAATTAAGAAAGGCACGTAAAAAACAGGTTATTTAATACCAAATCTTTATACATATATATATAAGATTTAGTCTGGTAACGTTTTATGGCATATCGCCTCCTCTAGGTTATTTAATGCTAAATCCTATATATATATATATATATATATATATATATATATATATATATATATATATTGAATTTATAAAATTTGGTTGCGTTGGGTTTTATGGCATATCAACCATTGTCAGTTATTCAATGCAAAATTCTCTTTATACATATATATTAAGTATACATGATTTGAAACCGCATAGTTTGTAAATAACTTTTTTAACGAGCTAGGGCTCATTTGTTGGCACCCAGTTAAATGTTTTCAAGCATTCCAAACATGGATATTTACTATTAATCATTTGTTTCCACAGTTAAATGATTTTAAGTATTAGGATGTATCTCTAACAATTTGTTACCAGTCATTTATTTGCTCACTGTTAAATTTGTTAATGATTTGTAAGTGAATAATTTATACATTTATCTTTTTAAAAAGTTACAGCTAATTTGTTTCCGCACAATTAAGTATTTCCATTATTTGTACACAGTTAAATAGTTGCAAGTATTGCTATCTAATAACTAATAATTCCATTTAATATTAATCATTTGTTTGCAAACGGTGTAGTGGTTACAAGTATTGCTACTTAACACTAATAACTATTTAACACTATTCATTCTTTCATTTACACACAGTCAAAAGGTTTCAAGTATTGCAATATAATTAACAATTCTATTTTGCATAGAGTTAAACAGTTTTAAGTATTCCACACTTAGTTTTATTTGTACACAGCTAAATTGTTCCAAGTATTATGTCATACTAATAATTTAACCTCGGCACACAGAGTATGCGAGTCAACGCTAATGATTTTATTTTATATTATTCATTCATTTGCACATAGTTAAATGGATACAAGTATTCCTATGTATCACTAATAATTTAGTTGAACATCGCTCATTTGTTTGCATACAGTTAAACGGTCAAATTTCTATTTCTAACGATTCGATTTAACAGTCATTTGTTTACACACAATTTAATGATCAAACAGATTTATTTGTTCCATATATACATGGTACCTGGTCAGAGTGGGAGCAATTGTAGTGAGGGGATATTATACATTGTCAAAAACTCCGGGACTGGAGACTTACAATCATGTTCAGTATTATGTTAGGGACACTCGTGGGTGGTGGATCTTGGTCTTACCCCTCTGCAGAGATATAGTCTGTGTATTCTACATCCCCTGCCGACTGGGCTGTCAAGCTATTGAGGCAAATCCTGCAAATAACACTTGAATAGTATGAGGCAGGCTCGGCATCTCACTGTCCAGTGTGATACATTCCTTTCATGGGCTCGGCAAAAGCATCCGGAGGTGCCAAGGGTTTGGGTTGGTTGAGTTTTATGGCATATCAACCTTTGTAGGTTATTTAATGCCAAATCCATTTTTATACAAATAAGTTCTATTTTAAACAATTCAGTTTTGCATGAGTACAGTTTAATTGCCAAAAACATTTCTATTTCAAGCTATTCAGTTTAGTCAAGCAGTTCTACTTCAGCTTATTCAGTTTAGTATAAGCATAGGTTTTGTTTACACTCAGTTTAATATCAAAACAGTTCCATATTAAACAATTCAGTTTAGTGTCAGTACAGTCTCAATGTCAAAAGCCGTTCCATTTCAAACAACTCAGTTTAGCATAAGCACGCAGTTTAAATGTAAGTACACAGTTTAATTGTGAAAAACACTTCTATTTCAAGCTATTCAGTTTTGTCAAATAGTTCTAATTAAAACAATTCAGTTGAGCATAAGTATGCAGTTATTTCTATTTTACCCATAGATATGGCCCTATCAGGTGTTACCATTACGGGCCAGAGTGGACCTGGGAGCAATGGCAATGAAGGGGTGCTCCGCATTCTCCAAAGCTCTAGAATCACTGAAACCTCACCATCAGATTGTTTAGTGTCATATCCTGGGCTTTCATTGGGGGGGGTGTCTCACCCCCTCTTCAGAGGTGCAGTCAGTGTATTCTACAGCCACAGCCGACTGGGCTAGGAGGAGCCAAATTGTGCCTCATGTTAGCAAAATATTGCAAACACTTGATTCACTCAAAGTATTAATATTTGTAATGAACGAAGTAGTATATTAGATTGTTGTTCCCTCATTTTCATTTGGTATTAACGTTCAATTAAAAGATTTATCAATTTTCTCCAGTCGGGTGACAGTTATCTTGCTACCATGATGGATACCTGAACCAAACATTTATGAATAAAGAAAACAGACGGTTTATAAGAATTTAAGATATGCAACTTTATATCTCTAATTAGAAACGGTAATAGTTGTTGAATCTTTTACAAAAATGAACTCGTTAAAAGAAACTAAAATTGATAAAAAAAAATAAAAAGGAATGATTGTAGGAATGAAGATTAGTTGAACAGTTCGCATCTTAGAAAGCTACCAGAAATATCTTCCGAAGAGTTGAAAAGGGCTCTTTTTCTGCCAATGTTTTTTTTTTCTGAAATTGTCTTCATTTGCTGTTACTGACAAAGTGTTTCTCCCAGAAGATATTTGAGTGGGGGTTTCTTCAAACAGAAGATAAAAAGCAGCAAAAATTGAGTTTGTCTATAAGAAGATTACGAATTATCCTCAAGGTTGTATATCCGGATGTGGGAGAGCCCGAGGGTAGAGGGAAAGGCAGGACAGAAAGGACTTGAGCAAGTGACGTCGAGACGGCCAGACGAGGCGGTAGTAACTTCGGCCTCCACGAGGCAAGACGTGGCTAAAGACAGTCTGGTAACTGAGGGTGTTAGTAGACCACCCATCTCTACAAACAGAACCCAGAAAAGAATTTGAGCCCTTCGAAACCAAACGTCCACAGCACTCTTGAAACAGTCTTAAACGCAACCAGAACATATACAGAAAGACAACAGGAGATTCACCAACCACAGTTAAGTGTATTATGACTTTAACTTTGTTCACTTGACCATTGACTGTTAAAGGAATATGCTTTAGTAACTCTTTCGCACTTCTTATATAAACGTATTTGAACGTCTTACCGCGTTGCTTATTCTTTCTTACGACCCATATAGGGGTGTTGTTAAATTTCCCATCTGTCTTCCTTACTAATATATAAAAAAAAAAAAAGATACAAAACATTTTGTTGGCGCCGCATCAAATTAAAGGTTTCTTCCCGATTTCCACAGGACGATAAACTCTACTCTTCTCACACTGCGAAACAATCTCATTCGAGACGCTTATTTATGGACAAAGGTGGGATCAAGAAAAGTTCGTATTAGGCCAGTCAGAATTTTTTTTTCAGTGCGACAGATTTTTCTACCAATCAGATTGAAGGTTACAGAATTAATTCTATTTTTCAGACTGTTAAACTGTGTCTTTTCTGATCCTTGTACCAAGTTTTGACTACTGGGAAATTATGAACAAAAAAGATTAGTCGTTATCTTGGGTGCAAATTTTTAGTGCTTACTAGTGAATGGTGATTCACTTCCAGAGGAGATTTTCAAGAACTGAGAGAGCTTTTGATTTTTTACTGTGTGAACAGTATTTTGAAAGTTATGTCTCGTTTGAGAAATTTTAATCTTTTTCAAACATTCAAAAAAGTTCTTACTAGCTAGAAATAAGATGGTAGAACGAAAATGGAATTCTATTTACAAGAACAAAAACATGCAAATCACTCTCTCTCTCTCTATATATATATATATATATATAAGATGTGTAACATACATTCTGTCAGGCACTGTATTGGGAAGGTCTTTGCGGTGTAGTGGTTAAAGTACTTGACTACGAGATCAGTCTGCGAGTTCAAGTCGCACTATTGCAGTCACTTTCGGACTAATACCCTTAGGAAAAGTATGAATCCCCTTATCCCCTAGCTATGGTTTAAATAGTAACACTACTGTTTATCTGCAAGCATGACTGACATTAAATAACCCACGAAAGTTGATATGCCATTAAAAACAAAAAGACGCTTTTTTACCTAACCTCTCCGCCGCTATCCGGATACGACACAAAGACAATTTTTAAATGGAGTACTGTTGATTGAAATTTAGTTTTCTCCTTCTAAACTCGTTATCTTACCAAGGCTAAAGAACCCAGCCTATCTTATTTACTCATATTTAGGGGTGTTGAGAAAAAAAATGATTCATACCTTTCTCAAGACGAAGTGAAACATATGCAGCCTCGTTCAGAATTTGAACCCTGGTTGTCGATTATATTTCTTATGACGATAACTGTTACACTAAGCGCACCTCCGTTCAGTGTAAGGAGACAAGTGGATTCTGGAAAAAATGTCGACTTCACCTACATTCTCGTAGCATGTGTTTCTCTGATGGTAGCAAATCTGTTTACTTTTCAAACTGTGCTTCGGTTGATTTTCCGTTAAATGTCATGTGACCGGCCAAACGCGATACATACCAATTAGGAAAGTTATCCCAACACCCCTACACATTCATAGAACAGGAATCATCGTAATTGTTTTGGGAGACATATTTATCACTTACAGAACGAGCGTGTCTGTTGGGTACCTCGTGGCGTGCCACATGAAAATCTCAGAAATCTACTCTCGACCTCTTGTTCTTTGAAAAGGAAAGTCGTGTTTAGGACTGCCAGGGATTGATAAAGCTACGTGGCTATTTCAATACCCATGATTAAGTTTTCTTTCGTTTTTATACACCTTCCACATACTGCATATTCATGGAACAATATATGCATATTTCTTGCTGTTGGGATACGATTGCATATCCTTTCTTTATAACATTTGGTATATATGGTGTATATAAGGTTAAATGTTCTTGTATGTACCCATGTGTTTATCTAGTCTTTCCTTCCGTTGTGTTCAATGTTAGTATATCACAGGTATACTAATGCTAATATTGTCTAAGGAGAGTAGGGACTTGACCGAGTATCTTCCTTTGTTCCTAGTGCACCAATGATACAATAGTTTGTTTTAAAAGGGTTAAATATAAAAGTTGTTAAATATAAAAGTCGTTGATAAAACTGTAGAGTAATTTTGTCCTTAGCCCAATGGGCTCGGACTGAAAAATAGCCGACTGCATCTCTGTAGAGGAGTACGACACTCACAATGAGTGTCCTGGATATTACACTAAACTATCTAATGGTGAGTCTCCAGTTCTGGAGCTTGAGCGTAAAGTACCCATTCAATGTCATTACTCCCAGGGCCACTGATCAGAAGTGGTAGCAATAGAGTCCCATCTCTGAGTCAAATAGAATTATTTAACCATTTACTTGACTTTAAACCACTGATGTTGAAATGAATTACTAGTGTTAAATAGTGTCGCACATTGAACCACTTGACAAACAACGAAAAACTCTTAGATAAATAAACATATAAATTATATTTTTATTCTTCGACAGCGACGTTTGTGTGAAGTTGGAATACACTCAGAGAGAGTTCGCACATATCTTCTGTGGCGGGGACCTTTTGTGTGTATTCGAGCGACGGCTGGAGAACACACACGAGGGAGCGGACAGGTTTGCTTGAGTGGCCAGCGGGTCTCTCCCCTTCGCCTGGGTGACCAGCGAATCTCTGCCTTCTGTCCAAAATTATTGACCTTATATTGTCTTCTCAAGTCCCATGCAGAAATATCAACAACCTCTTTGCCTCACGTATTTTCTGTTTATGGCTGGTTATCGGAACTTACACACTTCCGTTTTTTCCCAGTAATTTGTTGATCTTATCTGCGAACGGAAATATCTGTCACTATCCATAGACAATAAATTATATTCTTCGCCACCCTCCTTTATTTTCTCTTTCCTGTGAAACCACTTTGTTGATGTTATCTTGCGACTGCATTGAATCGTCAGCTAAATCAGTATATTACAATAGCAATACTTGAAACTATTTTATTATTGTGCAAACAAATGAGCTCTGGAGTGTTTAAAAACAATGTTACTTACAAACTATTCGTTTACAATATTTAATATATGTATAAAGATTTCGTATTAAATAACCTAGAAGGGTTGATATGCTGTAAAACAAAACCAATAATTTTATCGTGAAAAACAGAGTCAACCCGTGGCGCATTACGTCCTTGTCGTTTTTTTGGAGAATCCGTTTGTCACTGGAATGATCGAGAGTTGTGTTTTATTCAATCTTTTACAATTTTATACAAATTCATAAAAGTTCGATGAGCTTCTTTCGGTCTGAAAGCTTCAACAAATAGAATTTGATACAAACAAAACAAGACTAAAATATCTCATTAAGATAAGTAATGCTCATTAACTGATATCAATTATTTAATTATTTTAAACGTTAGATATATTTATATAAATATTTGGCGTTTGGCTCGAATAGCATAGAATTGAAAATTTTCGTTATTTCTACGGTAATTTACAAAAAATTATATATTATTTAATACTTGCATTCATCTTCCAGATAAGAGTAAATTTCAGAGACACCTGGATTGGTGTTATGGTTAGCGAGCTCGACTAACAAACCTTCACAAGTGAGTTCGAGTCTCATTGAGTGACCCTTTCATTTAACCTTGAGCCACAGACAAAAGACTCAAATTACTTCTAAAACAAACTTTCAGTCATTGCCTTCATTTTTTTAAAAACTGAATGGCTAGAATTGTCCAAAATTACAAATAGATCTTAAGTCAAGACCTTTGTTATTGGTAGAGGAAAAGACTAAAGTGATATAGTCGATGCCCAAACTGTATTTAGTTGAAAACGTACTCTTGGAATTTAACTGTTCAGTAAAAGATTAAGGAAATGACAAACTTATTCTCATCTCAAAAGTTAATCTATTTATTTTCCTAACCCCTCCACCATGACAAGGATGTGGCACAAGATCAATTTTTATTTACTTTATTTTATTTGCTTCGTTATGTACATCAAAATAAGTTTTGTACATATCATTTGGATATATGTATCTAAGAAACAAGCGTTGAAAAATATTGGTTTTTAATCTTAAGTGATAGCTTTTAATTAAACCGTAGATTTTTCACAGGTTCACTTAGTTCATATAACACACACGTATTTACTCAACTCCCTTCCTGCTCAGTCGACTGGAACAGTAGAATACACCGACTGCATCTCTGCACGAGTTTAAGACCTCCATCGCCAACGAGTGTCCTGAATATGACACAATACCATTTTGTGTTGAGGCTTCAGTCATGGAGCTTTAGAGAATGCAGAGAACCCCTCCATTGCTATCGTTCCCAAGTCCGCTCTGCTCTGGAGATGTAGCACCTGATTGGTTCCTATCTATGGGTCAAATAGAACTGTCTGATATTTAAACTGAGTGCAAAAAAATGACGCAGGTTAAATTTATTTTTTAGAAATAGAACTGTTTGATTTTTTAACTGTATGTAAACAAATGACTAATATTTAATTGAATTGTTAGTGATACATAACAACAGTTGGAACCATTTGGCAGCGTGCAATTGAATGAATAGTGTTCAATAGAATAAGTAGTGTTAAATAGCAATACTTGTAACCACTTCACTGTCTGCAAACAAATGATTAATATTGACTAGAATTATTAGTGTTAGATTGCGGCAACTGAAACTATTAAACTGTGTAGAAAGAATAGCAAGACTAGTGTGCAAACAAATGACTGATGCTAAATTTTGACTGTTATATAACAGTACTTGAAACCATTTAACTGTGCAGACAAATGATTAATAGTGGATAAAAATACTTGGAACCATTTAACTGTATGTAATGTGATACGGAGAGTCAAAGTTAGAAAGAGAACGGCATGCTAATTTATGGGGACGGAGAGAGAGAGAGAGAGAAAGAAAAATAAGAAAAAGCAGAGTCAACGGAACGGCCAGCTGACCTATGAGGGAATCAGACCAAAGCACTCGTGGTAGGTCAGCTAGTCACAGGTGAATGACAACGGTAATTAAAAATGACTAGAAAAAAAAAAGGTGTTCTAAATCTTTTGCGCAGTTGTGGAACCACGGGAAATGGGTATGTTCCCCCCTCCGACATCAGGCGAAAGTAAGGGGACGACGGGTTTGAAAGTGAGTTGCTAGTGGGACGCAATGAGGTAAAGACAGTCAGTCGAAGACAAGACACGGCAATGTGAAGACAGCCGAGGGTTGCAGCTCCAATTTTGGGGTGAGCTCCGAAAAGGGATATCACACCAAATGCGTAGCTGTGGAGACGAAACAAGCGAACAAGTACATTAGAACTACACCAGAAAACTAGAAAAAAATTCAAAGTCTGTGTTTGCTCTCTGTCTCTCCTCATGATATGTTTCTCTTTGTCCAGCTAATGCGGGTGACTCAGTTTGAAAATTGTTTCTTTCTCCCGACGACTACTTAAAAAGTGTTGTAACGAATAAACTTCTGTGTTTGTGAATTGTCACCTTTTCCCACGGCGAAGTTAAAACAGGGTTCGGCTACCACTTAAGACGTAGGGATACACGTATAAACCCGTTCGCCACCTGGCAGTACAAACGTCTATTTGGTATTGTTATGGTACATGTCTGTGTGCAAAATAAATAAAAAAAATAAAGAGCTCAGGCTCGTTTAAAAATGTTTTCAAGAAAATGTGTTTACAAATCATATATAATATATATATGAAAAGACAGGATTTGTCATTGAATAACCAACAATAGTTGATATGGCATAAACCCCAACCAAACCAAATATTATATATTTAGTAAATATATAATAATGATTTGGCATTAAATAACCTACAATGGTTGATATGCCATAAAACCTAACTAAACCAAACCCCTTCGCCACAAGTAGGCTGTGACACAAGATCAATTTTAATCAGTAATGCTGGTTTGAATTCAGAATTTTTTCTTCTCGACTGGTTTGACTGGAGAGAGAACTCAGTCTGGCATACTATTTACCCATAACTGTAGAGAGAAGAGATGGATTCATGCCTTTCACAAAGTCATGAACACGAAATGAAATTCAAATAGCTTTGTCCAAGATTTGAACTCTGTGCACCGATTCTATTTTTATGACTCGAACCGTTATGTTAAACGCACTTCCTGGATAGTGAATTCAAGTATAACATTAGCATAGAATTAACGAAAATTTTCATGGGTGGGTTATTCTGTAGAAGTACCATTTTTTTCAGAAGTAACAAGAATGAATAGAAGTACCTTGAGGTAGATTTGAACTTGTCCATAGAAAAATTTACACATAGAATGTAAAAAGTTGGCCAACCAATGAAAAATTCATTTTTCAAAAAAGTTAGCATTGTTGGAGGAATACCACAAGTTAGAAAGATTTGTGGGTATTGAAAATATTCGAAAATTCCTTTTCGTCCGCATAATCTCGATAAGTGCAAAAATATGAAACGGAGAAATCGGATCTCTCAAATTCAAAAAGATTCCTATCACCAAGTGAGAGACATTTTTTTTAAAGACTTCCATTTGGCAGCTTGGTAAAAAGCTTTTAGCTTTGAGCAAATCGATTTTTGTTTCAGCAGTAATAAGTGCAAAGCGTTCCATTGTTGCATCTGCCTGCAAATTTCTCTTCCAAATTTCAGTCTTTTCATTCTGAAAAGATTTTTGCTTTACACACACCAGACGACATTACATTTAATTTTTTTTTATTGGCTTTGAGTAAGAGTAATGATTTTCATTTTTAATGATTTTTTAAAATATGATTTTTCATCATGATCAAGCCAAAGATTGACTTGGTTTTGTGCCGTAAAGATAAAATTACATCTTTTTATAACTATATATGGAAAAAATCGAAGACAGACGGTAAAGAAAATCGAAACATTTTTATTATTGCTGCAAATTTTAATGAAACTTCAATTACATGTAGAAAGTGATTACTGTAGTCAAATATATTTGATTAAAAAAACTTAAAAATCTCAAACCTTCTAATGAAACAGTCATTTAGTATACGAGGTGCAGACGATAAGTTTCCAGATTTTTTTCGTATGGGAATTTAAAATTGTCGTTGACTTTTGAAAATTCAGTATTTTATGCTATACATCTTATGAGATGACTTATAAATTTTTATGATTTCGGGTTCAAATGAACAGCTACAGTAGCAATTGGAATACACCCCACTAAAGCCTGATTGTCACAGCTGGTGAATTTCAAAAATGCAATCTGACACTTTAGAAGAACAATATGTTATAAAATTCTGTTTTAAACTTGGAAAAAAGGCCACAGAAACGTATGGAATGCTTCAGACTGCTTTTCGACCATTTTGCATGAATCGAGCATCAGTTTTTGAGGGGCATAAGAGATTCAAGGAAGGCAGGGAGACTGTGAGGGATGATGAGAGGTGTGGGAGGAGTAAGGAAGTTAATACACCAGAGTTGATGGGCCAAAAGGTTTGGGTTAGGGTTAGGGTTACTATGTTGAGATTTTATGTGTCTTCAGAAAGAGATTCCTTTGGAAGAGGCCAGCACTTTTCAAATAGGGTCAGTGCCATTTCCTCCGGGACAATACACCAGTCCACAACTTCATCCTTGTCACAGACTATTTGTTCAGATGGGCATCAAGACAGTTCTTCAGCCTCCCTATTTTCCAGACCTTCCTTGCTCCCTGTGACTTTTGATTATTCCCTAAGCTCAGAGGCTTTCGTTATGAGAGAATTGAGGAAATGAAAGAGGCTGTGTCAAAGGTCATTGACACGCTCACACAAGAGGACTCCCATGGGGCCTTTCAGCATTTGTTGGAACAATACAACAAGTGTATTGCAGCCGGAGGAGGTTACTTCGAAGGGGACTAGAGTTTCATGTGTGTACTATCAATAAATGTGTCCATACGAAAAAAGTCTGGAAACTTATCGTACGCACCTCGTACCATAAATTTCGCCGCAAAAGTTGATTATCAAAGCTTGGAAAAAAATACTGTACGAAACGAGGAGTTGACTTGTACGAAGTGGTCAACCAGTAGTAAAGGTTTGGATTTTAGTCCTGCTTTATAAGTCGCCCCCTAGTTTTGTAGAGATTTTTCAGGCTTAAAAGGTCGACTTATACGCCGAAATTTACGTTATTAAATGACAATTATCACATGACCTTTTCAATCACTTGTTGAAAGCAAACCCAGATGCTGTCAGGCAGTAACTGAAGCTAATGAATACCCTGCCAAATATTAAATAGTCATAAAATGTCCTAACTTGTCATGGATATACATGGCATCAATTATTTCAATTTTTTATGCCTTTCTAGGTTTTTAGTTAAATATTGGGATTTTTAAAATGCAAGCATATCACTTGTCAAAATTCGTAAAAGAAAAGATTTCATTATCTCCCGATGATCGTGAAAACATGAAAATGGGAGTTGCGATTGATGTTCGTATTTTCAAATTTTAATATATAAATAGCGGCTCTATTTTGGATAATGAATACTGTTACAGGAAAGACTGCTTGACAACCATAAGTTGTCTTATATTTCCGTGTGTGTGTGTGTGTGTGTGTGTGTGTGTGTGTGTGTTAACCCAAACATTACGAAAAAAGTTAATTTTCTTAACCAAAGATACCAAGGTTTTATTTCTTGTGGATCATTACAAAAAAATGGATAATATTGAGCATTATCTGTTAAAAAAACTCGATACTTTTTCGGAACGTCCCTCTGAGGAAATGTAGCCATAGCGTACAAAAAAATTTTACGGAATTTTAATGATTACAGCGTCTCATCTAACGAAAAATGATATCAACACGCGACTAACGAAAGCATTGATAGCCATCGATAGACTATCGGTCATATGGAAGTCAGACGTATCAGATAAAACAAAGTGCTGTTTTTACCAAGCAGCGATCGTGTCAATACTGCTGTATGGATGCACCATATGGACGCTGATTAAGCGTATGGAGAGAAAGCTTGACGGCAATTGCACCAGAATTCTGTGAGCTGTATTGAACAAGTCCTGGAGGCAACATCCCACCAAGCAGAAGCTGTACGGACACCTACCACTCATCTTCAAAACCATACAAACTAGACGAGCAAGACATGCGGGACACTGCCGGAGAAATAAGTGATGTGATCCTGTTAACCCCTTCACATGGACGAGCAAGGGTAGGGTGACCAGCTAGAACCTATCTACAACAGCTCTGTACTAATATAGGATGTAGCATGGAAGATCTGCCGAGATCAATGGACGATAGAGACGAGTGACGGGAGGGGGCCAGGAAAATACGTGCCAGCGACACACCGTGATGATGACATTCACCATCAAGAAAAGAGAAACTCATTTGCTTCATTTTTTTTTTTAACTGAATAATTTTATTTTAGTGCCTGAAGTTATATATCGCCCCCCCCTTCCAGTCGCAATTTTTTTAGTGGTTGGGAGAGGAAAGATAAAAGAAATATATTAGGTGGTTGAATTGAATACATGGTTTTAACTTCAAATGTTCATTAAAATAAATAAATAAATAAAATTACTGAAACTTACTCTTATCTGGATGAGGGCCGGCTTTAGGAAGTGCAGGATCCAATTAGGAACACACACGCATATAATATATATATATATATATATATATATATATATATATATATATATATATAGGAATGCGTTGTATGTAATTGACGATCTGAAAGTAGATAGCACGGAGGTCAATTGGCTTAAGACCAGCCCTGATTTCGACAAGGAAAGTAACTTTTAAAATTAGGATTTATTTTGTACATTACAGCTTAGAGATACTCTCAACAATGACCCAAAACTCTAGCAGTGGTTTTAAACGTTTTGGAATTCGAACTTCGTTCTATTTCAGGGTCTATTACATGGACCCCGATATAAATAAAAATGAAATTTTAAAATATTTAATCAAAATCACATCCAATATTTGTACTGAGTAATGGCATTTAGGGAGCGGAATATGGTTGCTTTGCTTGGCACAAATTATCAATTATTTGACAAAAATACACGCAATTCACTTTGCACAACAAATCTAGATTTGTAATTGGTCATCATATCGGTAAGTGCTGAACATGCTATTTCGCATAGATATGTTGTTTCAAAAGTTAACATTTTGGTTGGTTGGTTTTTATGGTATATCAACCTTTGTAGGTTATTTAATGCCAAATCCATTTTTATACAAATAATCAGTTCTATTTCAAACTATTCAGTTTAGCATGAGTACAAAGAACATTTTGACCACATTTCGAGACAATATATACTCAGAAGCTATGCTAGACCAAAATTTTGGGATGGACTGCTGTTTAAACTGGATTTTCATTGGTGTGTACCAGTAAATAGAAATACAAATTTATGATTCTATAACTAATCGAGGATATAAATTTTCAAAAGTACCTTGCAGAGTTTGGGGACCCTTGCTGTTGTGGTCTCCGAATCACAGTTGAAAAACTGTCGCTCGATAGCAATGAAACTAACCAAAAATATATGTTCTTGAATGGATTGAATGTATTCTATGTTCTGTTATTACTGTGAATTGTGCCTAAGGAGTTGGCAATAGGAAGCAGATTACAGTTAAACCTTTTTTTTTAAGAAACCAAGTGTGATGAGTCCTTTCAAGTCCTAAAAGACTGTTAGCATGTCTGTCTTTACTGATCATATGATATTGTTAACAAGGAAGAAGAAAAAGGGAGAAACGAGTACATGTAAAAAAAAAAATCTTTATGTACGCGTGTGTAAAATTACTTAAGGAGTATAAAGGTCTTGTAGGAACATGTAATTGATCATCATCATATTGTCGAGCCATCAGCACGGATATCTCTGACGCTCTCTCCCCACAAATCCCTATCGTTCATCGCTTCCGGTAGGTCCCCAGGGTTACACTCCGTATCCTCACAGAGCTGTTGTATGAAGGTTCGAGCTGGCCACCCTGCTTTTGCACGGCCATGTGAAGGGGTCCATAGGAGTACATCACTTATGAGCTCGTCCCTACTTCTGAAGTGCCGATTTGGGAACGATACAGTGTTTACGTGGAGTGCGCCTGCGTAGTGTATCACGTAGTGAGAAGTCTTTGTGGCGCACTGACTAAAGTACTGGACTTTGACACCTTTGTTCACGAGTTTGAACTAGTGCGTTTAGTTTCAAATAAATGAACTTGGGAAAAGTATGAACATCATCATCCTCCAAGTTATGGGTTGAATATTATCATTGGCATTCTTCTACAAGGATGGCTTTGGCATTAAATAAGCCACGAAAGTTGATATGCCATAAAAAAAAAGCACGAGCCAAACAAAAATAGCTCTAATGATTATTGGAGAAATGGTAGATTTTGATAAATCTGACAAGATAAAAAATAAGTGGAAAACTGGATAAATCAGACGCTTGTAACGGGTATAGTAGTAATATTTTGTTCTTTATTCAAGGACGATTTCTTCAGATTTTTCGGATATAATTTTAGTTTTTCAAAGAAGACCTCATTGCTTGAATCAAAGCAAAATAAAATCTTTGCAGAAGTCCCCGTGGCATAGTAGCTGATGCACTGGAGTTCGAACCCCAGTCACCCTATTACATTCACTTCTGGATTTATACCCTTGGGAAAGGCTTTAACCCCTCAGCTATAAGCAAAATAATACTGTTCTTTTATAAGGGTGGCTTTGACATTAATCTACATGTCAAAAAAGTATATTGTTTGTACACACGTATATAATATCGAGTAGTATTCTTTAATACTAACAATTTAAATACAATTATTGTTTTAAATACGTGGTGCCTTTAATAAGTTTCCAGACTTTTTTGTACAGGCATTTAAAATTGACGTAGACTCTTGAAAATTCACTATGTTATTGCTATACATCTTATGAGATGACTGACCAATTTTTTGATTTCAGGTTCAAATGAACAGCAACAGTAGCAATTGGAATACACCCTACTAAAGACTGATTGTCACAACAGGTGAATTTCAAAAATGCAATCTGGACGTCAGGACACTTTAGAAGAACGATATGCAATAAAATTCTGTTTTAAACTTGGCAAAAATGCCACAGAAACGTATGGAATGCTTCAGACTGCTTTTGGGGCATCTTGCATGAATCGAGCATCAGTTTTTGAGTTGCATAAGAGATTCAAGGAAGGCAGGGAGTCTGTGAGGGATGATGAGAGGTATGGGAGGAGTAAGGAAGTCAATACACTAGAGTTGATTGGCCAAAGGGTTAAGGTTACTATGTTGAGGTTTTAAGGGAGTTCAGGAAGATATTCCGTCGGAAAAGGCCAGCACTCTTCAAATCGGGTCAGTGACATTTCCACCAGGACAAGACACCAGTCCCCAACTCCACCCTTATCACAGACTGACCAAGATCCTCATCCTCCCTATAGTCCAGACCTTGCTCC
This sequence comes from Sepioteuthis lessoniana, assembly GCA_963585895.1. Taxonomy (NCBI): domain Eukaryota; kingdom Metazoa; phylum Mollusca; class Cephalopoda; order Myopsida; family Loliginidae; genus Sepioteuthis; species Sepioteuthis lessoniana. The sequence goes on along the minus strand of CAUZXS010003825.1, from coordinate 10,375 downwards.
CTGTGACTTTTGCTTATTTCCAAAGCTCAGAGGCTGTCGTTATGAGACAATTGAGGAGATGAAAGAGGTTGTGACAAAGGTCATTGATACGCTCACACACGAGGACTTCCATGGGGGCTTCCAGAAGTTGTTGGAGCGGTACAACAAGTGCATTGCATCCGGAGGAGGTTGCTTCGAAGGGGACTAGCGTTTCATGTGTGTACTATCAATAAAGGTGTCCATACGAAAAAAATCTCGAAACTTATTTAATGATCCTCGAAACTATTCATATTTAATATGCTTACACAATAGTTTCATGAACTCATCACACACCAATAATTTGCACAATTATATGGTTTCAATTATTAATAATCCTTTGTAAACAATTATTGCTTCAAGTAAGAATCCTTAATACAAATAATTTGGACACAAAATGGTTTCAAGTATTCCTATGTAACATTAATAATTCTATTTGATAATTCTTTGTTTGCGCACACTTATTCGGTCTCATGTTTCTAATGATTTGAGAGCATCTCCTTGTTGTAATGGTTAAAGTGCTGGACTGCGACCTCGAAGTGAGTGAATTCGTGCGTTATTACTTTTACTTTCAAACTAATAGCCTTAGAACCCCTTTGTACACGCTGCTATGAGTTAAATAGTACCACTGCCGTTCTTCGACAAGGATGGCTTTGGCATTAATAGTTCCCGAAGGTTGATATGCTATTAAACAAAGAAACCTAATAATTTGAAAAGATCTTTTGGCATGATTGGTGGTAGGGAAGGTATTTAGTAGAGTATCCGCTCACCAAGGACCAATATTAGTATCAGTATAGTCATGATATACAAACATTGAATAAACGGAAGGTAAGACAAGTATTGGGTTGTTTGGAGATGGGGAAGATATGTAGTAAAGTCCCAACTTACCAAGGACCAATATTAGCATTAATATATCCATTCTTTACTAATACTGGAAACAAAGACAATATAAGCTTAACTATACATGCAAGAATATCTCATTTTTTTTATAAGCACACTTTTGATGCAGGTGACTTTACAAAGAAATTTACAAACGTGTACCATGATAGACGTATATATATTTTATTCTATGAACAAGTAGTATGTAAAAAAGGGTATAAAATGGAAAGGCTTACTTGACAAGTGTTTATAATATACAAGCTACGTGGTTTTACTGTTTCTTTGCAGGCTGGTTTTATGGCATATGAACCCTTGTAGGTAATTTAATGCCAAATCCTGTTTATACATATACATTGAATATATATGGTTTGTAAACATTTTCGTGGTAACATTTTTAAACCAGCCCGAGTTCATTTTTTTTTTTGCACACAATTAAATGGTTTTAAGTATTGCTATCAAATACGAATAATTCTATATACAATTAATCATATGTTTGCACACATTTAAGTATTTTCAAGTATTGCTATGTAAGAGTCACAATTTAACATCAGTCATTTGTTTACACAAATTTAAATAGATATACATATATGATTTAGAAGTGAACAAGTTTGGTTTGGTGGCATATCAACCATCGTCGGTAATTTAATGCCAAATCCTGTTTATGCATATATATAAATTTAAGGATTTGTAAACACATTTTGCAAAAAACATTTTTAAACGAGCCTGAGCTCTTTTGTGCACACTGTTAAATAGTTTCAAGTATTGCTATCTAATACAAATAATTCTATTCGCTATTAATCATTTGTTTGCACACTGATGGTTTCAAATATTGCTATGTAACAGTAACACTTTAATATCAATTTGTTTGTACTCATTTAAATAGATGTTCACGATGTGTAAGAAATTAGTTTGTCAATAATTTCATTTTTAAATAAGTTAGAACCTAGTTGTATTGTTATTGTTTCTATGCAGTTAAATGGTCTCAACGATTGCCATCTAGCACTTTCATTTCTATTAAATATTAATCATTTGTTAGACCGCAGTGAAGTGGTTACAAGTATTGTTATTTAACACTACTTATTCTTTTCAACACTATTCATTCGTTTACACACAGTCAAATGGTTCCAAGTACTGTTACACATCACTAACAATTCAATTAATCATCAGTTATTTGTTTACACACAGATAAAGGACCAAACAGTTCTCTTTCAATTTTGCTTAAGTCATTCGTTTTCACTCAGTTTAAATGTCAGACAGTTCTTTTTGACTCATAGATAGGTGCTACCAATTCGGATTAGAGTGGAATTAAGAGCGATGGCGATGAGAGGGTACTCTGCATTCTATAAAGTTCCAGCATTACTGGAGACTCACCATCAGATTGTTTAGTGTCATATCCAAGACATACTTCGGGGGGGGGGGGGGGATCTTGCTCCTCTGCAGAGATGCAGTCGGTGTATTCTACAGCACCAGCCAACTGGGCTCTTCTTGGCAGAGTCAGAGACAATGACTACTATTCAAAGAACAGAGGCGAGAATTTCTGGGACTATCATGTGACACTCGAAGATGCCTCCCTTACGAACATACTAATTCTTTTAGGGAGATAATTATTCATTACATCCCTACACATCTATTTGATCCAAAGATAGGGCCCGAACAGGTACTAACACTCCAGGTCAGAGTTGCCCGTGGAATAATGGCAACGAAGGGGGAATTCTACACTCCTCATAGCTTATGAGCTGGAGCCTTACTACCAGATACAGTTTCGTATCATACTCAGGACACCACCTTTTAGGTGTAGGAGGGATGATCTTACTTCTCGTTAGAGAGATGCAGGTCTAACGGTTTATACATCAGGCACACGATTAAGAAAAACGAATTGGCGTGAAATAAACATCTGATAAATGCCGAGAGAGACCCAAATTGTAAGGCTTGTGTTCGCCAATGGTCCAGGAGACCAGGGTTCAATCCCAGGTTGTCATACTAAAGACTCAGAAATACGTTATGCCACCTTGCTTAACACTCAGCATTATAAGGTAAGGATCAAGGGTAAAGTGGAGCAATCCAGAGAATGGAGTAGCGCCCTCTAGTACACCTCGGTGCAGTAGCTATTGAAAAGGGAGCCTTCGGATCACCCACGACTAAGGTCACCAACTTTATATATATATATATATATATATATATATATATATAAAGAAAAGCGGGGAAGAGAGAGAAGGAGAGGGAGGGAGAGAGAGAAGGAGAGGGAGGGAGAGAGAGAAGGAGAGGGAGGGAGAGAGAGAAGGAGAGGGAGGGAGAGAGAGAAGGAGAGGGAGGGAGAGAGAGAAGGAGGCGAGAGAGAGAAGGAGAGGGAGAGAGAAAAAAGAAAGACGGAAAAAAGAGGGGGAGACTGAAAAAGAAAGAAAGAGGAGAGAAAAAGAAAGAGAGAAAAAGAAAGAAAGTGGTGAGAGAGTGAAGAGAAAAAGATGGCGGAAGGAGAGCGGAGTAGATGGAAACAGGTCCATTACATAAATATCAATTTATTAAGCTCTGCATTGAAGTCCACAGAGTAATGCAGGCGAGTTACAAGATTTAGTGCGAAAGCCTTTCATCTTTGGTTCTTTTGAAATATGGCGCCTGTACATATATCCTCTACCTCCCTGAAAGAACTTATTCCTATCTATTGAAGCATTTTGGGGATAAATATAAAGTTGTTGATGTTATTATACCATATTTCTGTCTCTAGATATTTTCTAGTTACGTCAACGTTTAATGTCTAATCATGAAGATAGCTTTCTGTTTCTCACATTTTTCTCCTAGCATTTAAAAACTCGCCACTTTGAAGACTGGTAATTAGCAAGTCACGAGGTTATATCAAAACGGGCTTCATCTTGGTAATTCGTGCACTAAATCCATACTAACAAACCAAACAACTGGTAATGTAAGCGTCCTGAAGCCTATATGCCAGACTAAAAGCTTAGTGATAATAAATTGTACTTTTTTTAAAAGAACGTTTCCAAATTTTCTTTAATTTTGAAGAGTTCAATTCAGAAACTACAGGAAAATTCAATTTCCAAGATAATGCATGTAACCGTAATCCAGTAAAAACAGTAAATCACAGCGATATATTAGAGAAATATACTTTAACTGCTTTAACTTAGGCAATAACGCAATTTTGAAACCAAGTTGAAATTAGATGGTCATTTTGTGAGGTCGGCATTTGTGCTGAATCATCCAAATTCTCAATATAATGAATTATTAATAAGTAATGATTTAGGTTCTCACTAAGAGCCCCATGTTTTCCGCCTGTGTCAAATTAGAATCCTATCCTAAATAGAAGTATCAGTATCAACATGGACCACCGTAACAATGGGAAATGCAATATTTTTTACGAGGAGAATTAGTTATCAATCAAGGTGATCGAATTGGAATTTTGGTGGTAAAGACAGATATCCTGTCAAAATTTGGTTTGGTTTTATGGCATATCAACCATTGTAAGTTATTTAATGCCAAATCCATTTTTATCCATATAAACAGTTCTGTTTCAAACAATTCACTTTAGAATAAGTGTAGTTTTTTGTTTACACTCAGTTAAATGTGAAAACAGTTTCATTTTAAACAATTCAGTTTGGCATAAGTATAGTTTGTTCTATTGGACCCATTGATCGGACTATCAGATGCTACCAATCTGGGTCAGAGTGAACCTGGGAGCGATGACAATGAAAGGGTCGTATCATATCCAGGACACTCATTTGAGGGGAGGGGTCTTACACCTCTGCAGAGAAGCAGTCGGTGTATTCTACAACTCCAGTCAACTGGGCAAAATCCTGTCAAGAGGTGACAGCTTTATATACAATACTATCATACTCTCAGGGATATTGCAGCAATCCAACAAGCGTTTGGAAACCACCAAATCTGGCAAACGAAAGTTGATAAAGGCTGACATTTCAACACGCAATTCTTTCGAGAGTCGTATGACCGCCAGCAATTTACGAATCCTTAACATTTACGATAGAATGCATGAAAAAGAAAATCAGTGGCCATCTAAGATAACAAGGACTGTCGAGATGTCTTAGTAGCGCACCTATACTCTGGAATTCTATTCTGTACAACTCCTACTTAGAGGGATAGGAGGAGGAATAGATGGTCGTTAGAACGAGAACAGAAATGTAGAAAAAGACTCAAACAACCCTAAAGTAACGGAAGCTGGCATTAACGTCTGAGAGAAGATGGCGAATCACCGAAGAATAATACATGGCGGAACACTTGCAACAAAAAATCACTCCTAGAAACAATTGTTAAAGAACTAGTAGGTGTAGGTTGTTGCTACTGATTCCAAATAAACAAAACCAAAAGGTAAGGAATGACAACATTTGATCGAAGAAATTCCAACAGGAAGAGACGAAAAATAAGAATGACCAAAATAGTCGGATTAAGCTAACAAAGGGTCTAGACAAAACGGAAAATAAAATGGTCCCACTGACCACAGCCGTTTAAAGTTTCTAGTAGAGGTCGTATACTCTAAGATAGCCTGGCATTGCAAATATCTAAACCTGGACGAAAAAAATTCCCGTCCAGTCCAATTTGGGCAAGCAGAGGCTCAATGCAACATATATTGAGCAGATGCACCAAAGCTTTGACAGTCTTGGTTTGGTTAGATTTTATGGCATATCAACCATTGTAGGTTATTTAATACCAAATCCATTTTTATACATATAAGAAGTTCTATTTCAAACAATTCAGTTTAACATAAGTACACAGTTTAATAGTCAAAAACATTTCTATTTCAAGCTATTCAGTTTAGTCACACATATCTAATTCAAGCAATTCAGTTTAGTATACCTTTTTGTTTACACAGTTTCAATGTCAAAAACAGTTCTATTTAAAAAAAAAAAAAACAGTTTAGCATAAGTATGCAGTTTAGTTTATTTAACTCATAGATAGGACCCTACGGGCCAGAGTGGACCTGGGAGCGATGGCAATGAAGGGGTGCTGCGTATTCTCCAAAGCTCCTGCATTACTGGAACCTCACCATCAGATTGTTTAGTGTCATATCAGGACACTCGTGGAGGGGGAGGTATTGCCCCCTCTGCTGAGAAGCAGTCACTGTATTCTACAGCCCCAACCGACTGAGGGAGACAGGCCGTCGTGATCGCTAGCACCATGACCAAATATATAAAGCAAAGACAAGATGGATACTGCTATCCGCCCCAACATTTTAAAGCCGGATAATAGAACGATAAATTTCGTTAAGGCTCTCCCCGCACGAAATATGTATATCAAACATGTAATCAGCGGTAGGTTGGCAGATGAGGAGGGATCTTAGTCACCAATTAAAATTCACCTAACAGTTAAAAACAACTGCGCCCATACAAAGTCATTGTCCAATTCTACAAAGCAAGTAATATTGTTGATATGCACTTTGTCTTGGGATGAAAACGTTGAAGTTGTCAACTAAATTGAACGTTTAAAATATCAAAACCTACTTGAATAGAGCAGAATGCAAGATTGGAAAACTTACTGCATACTAATACAAGAAGGCTGCAGAGGATTTACTGCAAAATCATCATGAAAAACCCAAACAATGTTCCGATTGACAGGAATTAAGAAATGCAATCCAAGATAGGCCAGAGACAGGTAAAAAACAAAACAAAAAACAAAACAGCTAAATGGTTGAGGTTAAAAGGTGGGGTGTTCGTGGGCTGGAAAGTACTACAAGAAAGATTCTTTAATTTCGTCCCGGGCATGACGCAAAACTGTATCCAGTGATATGGCTTCGTTTTACTTCTGAAGTCTTGAGACTTTAGAGTACTCCTTAGATATCATTTTTCCCTGGTCCATTCCGACCCGGAGTTGTTTTACTTGTTAGGGTCCCAATTTCTGTTCTTGTCAGGTCAAAAGGCAATTACTACACAGTTGTGATTAGTAGATAATAAATCATCGTTTTATTAATATTACTTCAGTTAATGTTATGGGATTATTTACTGACTTAATCGAAAATAAAATCGTGATTTGTAAGATGATAATGGCCGTTACTTAAAAACAGCGTTTCGAAATTAATTAAAATTATAAGTAGTTAAAACAATAACTGTTTCGACTAGATCGTCGTTAAACTTTGTTTATTTAGGTTTTTTCGCCATTTCAGAAGTTTTTTTATCAGATTAAAATTAACTGCTACACAATTGTGACAAATAAATGATAATGGTCGTTATATCAACAATGGTGGGTATAATTGATTAAAATGCTTATGAGTTAAAACAGTTAGAAAACTTCTTTTGATTACTTAGCAGTTTATCTATAAATTAAAACCCGGTTAGTCAGGGTTCCTTGATATTATTCTTTTTTTTAATAACCCGAGCGAACAAATTTAGACGAGATAAAATAGATCCTTGCCTCGAACAGAAAAAAAAAAAAAATAACCTACCAGATCTAGCTTTGGTTTATCCAGGTAAAAAAAGGCGCCAAAACTCCAAATGACAAACGGAATATTTTTTTATGGAGAACGGTTTAAGAGAACTCAAATGCCATTGGTCGGTGGTGTCGTAATCGAAAAATCACGGAACCACCAAAGGGCAATAATTTTCAGCAGATGTAAGAATGGAGGCTAAGATTGCAAATAGCAGATGCTGGAGGGAGAATTGGGGTCAGATCAGTCCTCTTTAGGTCGCCTGATAGAGGGAATATGATGTTGAAAAACCCAAAATTCCCAAGAACCGAAGAAATACATATCACACACACACACACACACACACACACACACACACACACACACACACACACACACACACACACACACACACACACACACACACACAGATATAGATATAGATATAGATACATATATATTATAAAAATTTCCAAACCCAGCATGTCACTGTAACCCAGGAAAATGCAGTATCATAGAGAGATTTTCATTAGAACAATACACTTAAAATTCTTTTAGAGAATGAATTAATTTCCAGTTCCAGTTCATCGAAATAATAGTTTTTAGGGATCTGAATTCATTCTGAACATTATTTTTTAATCACTAAAGTTCTTAATACAAAATATGAAATTCCAATTAACAGCTTTCACTACAAAATAGAAGCTTCAATATCATTATGGAAGGCTGCTACAAAGGGGATCTAAAGGATCCACGGGTTGTCTTATGCAATATAAAAATACTAAGAAACGCTTTACTTGTTCATATCAGTTCTAAACCATGGTATTTCATAAAATATTTATTTTTATTAACTTGAATTTTAAAAAAATCTTTGAAATTCCAATGTCGTAAAAATGTGACTCAACCACAAAACATTTCAGTAAAGTAAAATGTGCAACGTTTATTTGTCTTTTTTTTTTTTTTTTTTTTTGGCTATTCGTTGATTCATTACGAATAGTGGACCAACAACCGTGCATCCTTTTGGCATTCACGCAACTGATTACGCACGCGCGTCTGTTCATTTCGCTAGGAACGCGCTCATCTTCCCCCACCTCCTGCATGTGTACTTGTCAGCCCCTGAAAGTTAACCTCAATTTGAATGTAAAATCCAACACGACCGAACAGCTTCAGTGCTTTACGAGCTGACCCCACGCTGTTTGACCTTCAGATCAACCACCCTCAATTGTTATCTGAACAAGAAAAAGTCAGGTTTTGATGCATCGCTATTTCAACTATTCTAACGACTCTCTCTTTATTCATTGCTGTAAATTCCAAAGGTTGTTGTGGGTATTTGCAATGACCTGCTAATAATACTGTCAATGAGAGAATTGTAGATAGGTGACATTTAAGACCATTTTAGTAAGGACTTATTTCAGTAGAATTACAGTATATAAGTTAAAACCTATAAGTCAGGGCTCCTTACGGTTGCTGTTACCACATCCTCATTATCATCATCATCATCATGTCGTGCCGCTAGCACAGATATCCCTGACCCTCTCTCGCCACTTCTCCCTATCGTTCATCGCCTCTGGCAGGTCTTCAGGGCTACATCCCGCATCCTCACATAGCTGCTGAATGTATGTTCGAGCTGGTCGTCCTGCTTTTGCTTGGCCATATGCGGGGTCCATAGGAGTACGTCACTTATGAGCTCGTCCTTGCTTCTCCAGCAGTGTCCTACGTGTCTGGGTCGTCTAACTTGGATAGTTTTCGTGATGGGAGGCAGGTGGCCGTATGGTTGGTACCTTGTGGGGTGTTGCCACCAGGACTTGTTTAATATTGCTCGCAAAAACAAAAAAATGTTACCACGTAACCTAGCACTAACAGTCGCGTATTACTCTGAGAGGAGAAGAGCGTCATTGAGTTACAGCCATTGCATATTATATATGTATGTATTATATATATTGAACTAAACAAAAACAATAAAATTTCCTTTTTAGATGTTCTCATTGATACTAACAACAATAATAACTTCACTACCTCCACCTACAAAAAACCCTCTAGTAATAACTCCTGTACCCTCAACTTTAAAAGTGAATGCCCCTTCAGATATAAAAAAGCAATTATTCGTAATGTAATATCCCGTGCCAAACTAATCTCCTCCTCCAAAACAATATTTTATAAAGAGGTAAAAAACATAAAACAGGCTCTCATCGATAATGGGTTTCCTAACTATATTGTTGATGAACAAATTAAACGTATGATCAAAAATGTTAACCAACAAAATAAACAGTATACTACTCCATCCAGTCAACAAACATATATCAAACTTTTTTATCGTAACCAAATGCACTACAATTATAAATCCGATGAAAAAATAATGAAAACATTGATTCACAAAAACATACTCCCCACTGATCCTAATAAAAAAATAAAACTTATTATATATTATAATAAGTTCAAAACCTCGAATTTGGTCATTAGAAATAACTCCTCTCCCTCGATTGGGGTGTTGCAAAAAACCAACGTTATATATAAATTTAAATGTCCCCTAGGAGATTGTATCTCTGATAATAATAATATATATGTTGGTTTAACCTCAACTACCCTGTCGAGGAGACTTACAATGCACCTTTCTGACACAAGTTCAATAGCTCAGCATTTAAAAAAACATTCATGCCCAACAACACAAATACGAAAAATTCTTACCGACAACACAACAATACTCGAACATCAAAATTATAAACAAAAACTTCAGATTCTCGAAGCACTATATATTAGAAACCTGCAACCAGCACTTAATAGAATTAATTTTCAAACCAGTGCTAACGTACTTAAATGTCTTTAGCTACTGGCACTATTTACAGAATTACATTTAAAAGCAAACGCCATAATCTCCAACAGCAAAGACGTCCTTACACAGTAGTAATTTGCTAAAACAAAAGTTACATCACTTTTGTAACAGATTCTCCCCTGATGATGGCCCAAAGTCGGGCAGAAAGTACTAGGGATACATACAATTATGGACAATACCTTAATCAGTTCCCCCCGAATACGATAAAAGTAATACGGGAATTCGAACGGATCCAAAAGAGAATATGTAGGCATAAAATGTCTATTATGTTCAATGAAATTTGCATTATATAT
>CAUZXS010003824.1:90000-201696 GCA_963585895.1 Sepioteuthis lessoniana | reverse complement strand
GCCATTACTGATATAGCAGTTGTCAGTGACTACACTACATTGCTACTTGATGCTAGTTACAGATGATATTGATATTTCTATTTCAGAGGGAGTGGAAAATTCTAATTAACATTTCATTATTATATTGAGCAATAGGATGATTAAAAATTGGCATTCATTACAATTGAAGCAGGGGGTGTCTTGGTGGTGTAATGGTTAAAGCGATGAACTGCAGAATCGTAGTAAGCGAGTTCGTTCTCCAGTTGCGCTATTACGTTCATTTTCGGGCAAATACCCTTGGGAAAGGTATGAAACCCCTTATCCTCCCAGCTATGGGTTAAATAGTACAACTACTGTTCTAGGAGAATGGCTTTGCCATTAAATAACCCACAAAGGTTGATATGCCATTAAACAAAGAAACCAACAATTGAAGCCCCCACAAAATATTGTTGTAAATTGTACTGGAAATTGCTTTATTCTCTAAGCATTTTAAGTGTATTATACTATTAAAAATTTCTATATAATGTATCATGGTTATATACTGACATAATGTGGTTTTTTTTTTGTCTAGGCTGCAATACAAGGTCAAATTTTTCTTCTCAGAGACGAGTTGCTTTACCAAGGCTAAAAAAACTCTGTCTGCCTGACTATGTACCTATAGTTAGTGGTAGAATAGATGTTTTCATGCCTTTCTTTAAGGGTATTAGCATGAAGTGAAATGCTAACAGCTTTGTCCAAGGTTTGGATTGCGAGTCATATGCTTGACAACAATTGAATCTGTTGGGTTTCTGTTGTAACAGCTGTCCATGATGATATTGATGCTTCTATTTAGGAAGGAGTGAAAGATTCTAATGAGCATTTCATAATTATTTCTGTTATATTAAGAATTTGAATGATTAAAAAAAATTTGCATTCAGAATTGTGACGTGGTGTATAAAAATATTTATCCCAAGACGGGGGTTTATTTTTCACACGTGTGAAGACGGGGCAGTCTGGCACTTGATCCCTCGCAGAATAAGTCCTAGTTAAGAGTCCTTTCTCGGGCATATGGGAACTGGCAGATAATGTGGGGGATAATTTGGGTTAGACTGACTGCCGCTGGCAAGGGGTTTCCATTTTTCACGTTACATATACCCACCAGACCACTACCTCTTCCTACCCCTAGGATAATGGAAGATATGGGCCTCTAGGTTTAGATATAATAATATTAATTATCGTAGTCGACAATTCCAGTTTCCCGTGTAATATTTTTAAAAGGCGAATAGGACATTTAGCGAGAATAAATTGAGGTGAATGAAGCTGAAAAGGGGCATGCAATAGACAACTTGATAGGCAGACAACACAATGAATAAATTTCAGCACGAGGAGAGATATAAAGTATAACAAGGTTTTTAATACATGCGGACACACATATTTAACGTGTCGGCTATATTATCAGTGGATAATATCAAATATACAAATGTCTTTCTTCCTTATTCTTTTTTTTTCTTCCTTCTTTAAATTGAGTGAGAGAGTATGTAATTGCAATACTTAGGAAGGGTGGAGGGAGAAAACGGCTTTAAGGTTTACTTAGCTTTTCGACGACGGGTTTCTTCTGAGAGTATTTTCTTTAACGGGCTAGCGGGATTCTATGGAGCTTAGCTTGAAGGCATCTGCTATCTCTTGTCCAAGAGCTCTATTTCACTTCTTCACCCGGAGTTTTGGCCACAGTGTCAACACATCTTGTCACACCAACTGCTGTCCTAAAACTAAATTCTTTATCCCTATTTCCGCTGACGAAAAGGGTGCTACTTGCGCTTTCGGGTTCTGGCCAATCATTCGGCCTCTTTCTTCTTCCTTCACCCTGTCAGGCGATTCATTTGGACTACTATCTCTATTCAGTATATCCCCTTCTTTATCCATCCAGTCACAGAGTGCAAACATCTGTTGGCTTTCATTCTGATCCGGATTTGTTACTTCGGCCACGAGGAATTGACCTACAGTCCTTATTCCTCTTTTAATGGTCAGTCTTTGGTGGCCTGTTAATTCAAACACGGAGGGGTAGGGGAAATTTCTTATTTCTCTCCTCTCAGTGGTAGACCACGTGACAAGAATGTACATTGAATCCCCCCCAAATTATCATTCAATTAGACTGGAAATTGATTTAATATCTAAATTAGTATTTTAATCAAAATCTTGCTAATAATATGCTCTTTTTATTAGGTTAACTCTCTCTCTCTCTCTCTCTCTCTCTATATATATATATATATATATATATATATATATATATATATATATATATATAAAAACAAACCTAATGAGAATTTTAATAATATCTATTTATTTCTAAAATTTCACCTGTCACTGCCTCTCAAGTTGTTAAAGTAATAAAGCAGTTGAGCAAAAAAAAATGTTAAAAAGGGGTAGTATTCTTCAAAACAAATATTGTCTTTTAGTGTAGTGGCTAACATGGACTATGACATCATAGAAAGTGAGTTCAAACTACAATCACATCATTTCATTCACTTTCTGACTAATATCCTTGGAAAAAGTATGAATTTCCTTATCCACCAGTTATGGATTAAATAATTCTACTATTATCCTTCTACAGTGATGGTTTTGGCATTAGATAGCCCACTAAGGTTGATATGCCATTAAACAAAAAATAAAACAAAATTGAACTTTAATGGTGTTTTTCATTTGAACATATTGGTTCATAAGTAAAACAGTATTTAAAACTAAATATCATTATTGTTCTTTGTCTGGCTTATCAAAACTAGCAGAATTTGCTATTACACACAAATTGTATTTAGATTGGGTTTTATGGCATATCAACCATTGTTGGTTATTTAATGCTGAATTCTGTTTTTACATCTATATTAAAAATATGATTTCTAAACACATTTTGTACATACAAAAAATTAAATGATCAAACAGTTCTATTTCTAACAACTCAGTTTAGCATAAGTCAGCAAAGTTAAATGGTTCCAAGTACTGCTATGTATCACTAACAATTCAATATCATTCATGTATTTAAACACAATTAAATGATCAAACAGTTCTATTTCTAACAATTCAATTTAGCATAAGTCATTTGCACTCAGTTTAATTGTCCAACAGTTCTATTTGACCTGTTGATAGGACCCTATTAGGTGCTACCACTCTGGGCCAGAGTGAATCTGGGAATGATGGCAATGAAGGGGTACTCCACATTCCCCGATGCTCCAGCATTACTGTAGCCTCACCATCAGATTGTTTAGTGTCATATCCAGGACACTCATTGTGATTGAGGGAGGTCTTACCTCTCTGCAGAGATGTAGTCGGTGTATTCTACAACCCCAGCCAACTGGGCTGTATTACATACAGGTTTTGAGATGATTACTAATGTTCATAAAGCACATTATTAAAATACTTTTATTTATTTACGTCTAACATGCAACTCATTTTGAAAATCTAATACATTTTTATGAAAAGAAAACAACTTCTGGATAGACAACATTGCTTGTGATGTATTTGTTCATTTGTTGTTATTCTTTTTAAAATCCATATTCATAGAGCTACTAAGGTGTTTGTTTTTGTATGAAAAACTTCTTTCCTATATAGTTTTATCTACTCTATATGGAAATGACCTTAATTTCTTTGGATAAGTGTTCAGAAATTTTTGAGAAAAATTGAATTTAAAAGTCTGAGCTCATAAAAGTCTTCTAAAATAAGTGCTTGATTTATGGTGTATTTATAAATTTACTATCTGCACCTCTGGAAATTAAATTTAACTCTATTACAAAAAAAAGAATTTTATAAAAAAAATCCTCTTTCCTACAAAAAAATATCTATAACTTTTTCTTTTAATAAATATCCATGATTTTACAACACTCCGTAAATTCCACCGAAACAAAACTCGCCCACTAATTTTCCAAGAGAAATTAGAAAAAGTTAAGGAGAGATATCCGAAACACTTGCACATCTTCACAGGTGGACCAAAACTGGAGAAAATTACAGGATGTGCCACAGTACATAAAGGGAAAATATTTTAAAAAAACATCTCTCAAATGGCACCTCTATATTCAGTGCAGAAGCTTGTACAATCACCGTGGCTCTTGACCTCATCTCAGAGTCTAGTAATAACAAATTCATTATCTTTTCTGATTTGCTATCAGTGTTGGAATCATTAATAAACAGGAAAGTTGATAATCCATTTATCATAAAAATTTTATGCAAATTAGAAAATTCATCAAATGATAATGATGTACAGATATGTTGGGTCCCAAGTCATACTGGAATCAGCAGAAACTACCAAGCAGATAAAGCGGCCAGGTCTACTCTAAACATAACCAGGGGAAAAAAGTTTAAAATACCATATACAAACTTTACAATGAAGATAAATACATACTACAACAAAGACAACAATGCTGGAACAGCAATAAGCATAATGAATTACTAGAAATTAAACCCACATTGGGGGAATGGAAACAAAGTTGCAGAAAAAACTGAAAAGAGATAGTTATATTGTCCAGACTTCATTCTTACTTGAAGCAACGCAGCGACTGTCATACATACCAGACCGAATACACTGTGAAACATATTCGCATTGAATGTATTGACCAGATCTATATCAAAGAAAACTTTTATAGTGCAAACAATATGAAGAAGCTGTTCCAAAATACTGAAATAAAAAAGGTAATATCATTCCTAAAAGCTATAAATATGTAGGGAAAAATCTACAAGAAATTTCAATAAGATGAAATTTCTCCCATAAACTGTTCCTCTACAAGAAATATTTGAACAAAATCTGATCCTTTCCACAAGCTGCCCCCCCCCCATCTTTGTATTACGAGATGATTCTCTACAAATAAACTTTCAATAAAACTAGATTCTTTCTACAAACCATTTCCCTACTAATAAATTCCAACATAAAAAAAATCTTTCTCTTTCCCCCATTTTTAACTTAATTCAGTATTAAATGACCAAGGACGTTGATATGTCCTATAACAAAAACAAATAAACAAACCATGAATTTATCTTTTTTTTTCTATAAATATTCATATCTTTTATTTTTTCTATAATAAATATCGATTTTCTTTTTTTTTTTTATAATAGATATCCACATTTTATTTTTTCTGTAATGTCCATTTTATTGGGATGATTGAGAAAGATTTCAAAATGTAATTATTAATTTGTTTATCTTAATTCAAGTTTCTTTTCCTTTCAGTTTGAAAAGGCTTCTATCATCCACTCGATAGATATTGGTAATGACAGCTCAGCCTTTGTAGAGATTCTTGTTGGACGATCATCTTCAGATAAAGATTTCCAGGTAATATAAAGGCTTTGGCATTACAAAGTCAGAATTAAATGTGACAATTTGCATTTACCTAATGCAAAAAGGTTGTACTGATTCATGTGTTGGTTGTTTAAGTAGCCATTTGTAAGGTAACGTTTGTGCCTGCGGTATGGCCATCACTTATGCCTGTTCATAAGTTAGTGTGTACATAAGTAACAGACAACAGTCTTCAGATGAAACATATTAGAATTGAATCAGAACAAGAGTAACATTCAGTTAAAGTGCATGGAATGAACCTTTGAGAGAGTAATAAAATGAACATTGTTGAAGGAACTAGATTTTGTTTTGGAAGAAGGAACACAAGTTTTGTCTGTCAAGGTCTGTTAGGAGACACAAGAAACAGGTCTTATGGTATTGTTACACAATTAGTTGGTGCGGTAATTTACATAAGACTTTTGCTAAATCTTCAACTGTTCAACATGGTACAAATATTTGGTGCTGTTAATTACATTAAAAATTTTATTTTTTGATCACATTGTAAAATTTTTTTTTTTTTTTAAGTAGGAATAGAGAAAAGATAATGGCTTCATCTTTTAATCTGAAATATTTTTGTATACATATGAGGATGGATTAACATGCTAACCAAATTTTATCAGAAGTGAATGATTCACATCCAATTCACATCCAATAGAATTTGATGAACATCTCAATACATCTTCAAATGGGGTTGTCCCCGTGGTGTAATGGCTAATGTGCTAGACTGAGACATTGTAATATGAGAGTTCAAACTCTAGTTGCACCATTACATTCACTTTTGGACTAATGCCCTTAGGAAAGGTATTAACCTTCTTATCTTCCCCCAAACTTTTGGTCGAATTTCTTCCATTTGGATCTGGGGTGTCCCCATGGTGTAATGGTTAAAGTGCTGGACTGTGGGATCGTAGTACGCGAGTTTGAACTCCAGTCACTCTATTACATTCACTTTTTGACAAATACCCTTGGGGAAAGTATAAACCCCCTAATCCTCCCATCTATGGGTTAAATAGTATCACTGCTGTCCTTCTAAAAGGATGGATTTGGCTTAATATGCCATTAAATAACAAACAATCCATTTATATCTATGCTAGCCTTGTAAACTTAATATCAGTCTCTACTTATATATGTTTTAATGGCTTTATTTATTTTAGAACTTTTTCATTTTAGGTAATCCTGGTTACATCATCTTTTATGTCTCCAATGGAGAGCCGTAACAATACCAACAAATACAGTGTTCGAATGTTTGGTGCTGATAAATTGTCCAAAACCGTTGCCAATGAAAAGTGGGACCGGGTAAAAATTGTATGCACACAGCCATTCAACAAGGTGAGAAAATCCAATCAAATTTATTCACCTCACAGTTTACAAAAATCATGCTAATATATTGATATATTTTTGTGTGTAAAAGATCTTGTGTGTATGCTACTATGTAACATAAAAGTAATGTTTACACACTATGTAATCGTATACAAAGTAATATATTCACCTGGTCCTGATAATTTATATTAGTACTGATATTTCTAGCACAGATGTAAACAAAAAAGAAATAATACATTTTGTCAAATTAGTTAAACAATGTTGAATCTAAATGTTAAAAAGTAACAAAATTCACTCTAAGAAATATAAACAAAAAAATGAGTAATTAATAAAAACATACTTTACATAATTTTCACCGAAAACTAAAGACTAGCTCATTTTCTCACTTATTTATTAGTATAGGCTCAAAATTAGAAGCACAATTAAATTAATTAATTTAGATTTTAATTGTTTATAAAATCTATTTTTCATATTCTGTTTGTTATAATTTAAGAGGGAAAAGATTCTTAAATTATTTAGGGCTTGAGTCTTTAAATTTTGCAATGCAAAACAGATTTTGTCATCTGCAAAAATCACAGAGGAATCAGTGTTGATTGGTTAAGAAATACAGAAATATAGATTCAAATTTTATGGCTCTGGGAGCTTCTTTTTTTTTTTTTTTATTTTTTATTTTTCACAAATGCTACAAGCCAGCTAAAATTCTTAGTGGATAAATTCTTTACAAATGTCAATAGGTGAAAGAAAATAGTTTCATACTAAAAAAAAAAGCAAGAAACAGATGATTTCTTTATCATTAAAGGTTTTCGGACTATTGTCTTCATCATTATTGTTATTTCCGCAACGTTTCGCCCGATATGTCCTCCGGTCTTCTTCAGGTGTTTGTTGAACTCGGGAACCTACACGGAACTTCAAACTATGTCCTTTATTGAATCCACAGGGGTCGCATGTTCTGATTCTGTTAGCTATAACTGGCTGCAAGTGTTAAGTATTCCTGTAATGTTACTCGCCTGATGTCAGGATTGAACCTGCAACCTCCTGATGATTGTCTCCTTAGAAGCTTAGGGAACCAACGCCTATAACTGTTACACTATGTGTCCTGCTGAACAGTTCAGAGTGAATTTTTGGGACATGAATCCTTGCTCTGTGCATGTTACTAATACATCGAAGAAAGGTAATTTGTTATCTTGCTCTTTCTCCATAGTGAACTGTATAGATGGTCGGATTGAGTTCACGTGATCAAGTAATGTCTGAACATCTTCCTGATGAGGTCAGAATATGAATGTGTCATCTACGTATCTAAGCCACATAGATGGCTTTAGTGATGTACATCCTAATGCCATTTCTTCGAAGTATTCCATGTATATGTTAGTCAATAGTGGTGACAATGGCAAACCCAAAGCCAGTCCTCCTTTTTGGTATATATCAGATCCCATCCCGAAGTAGGTTGTCTCCACACAGAAAGTCAACATTTCTGTTAGATTATCTATCGGGATACAAGTGCGTTCTTCTAGCAAGGGGTCTGCAGCCAGTTTATCTCGTACTACTGCAAGTGTCTCATCAGTAGGTACTTTTGTAAACAGACTCACTACATCCAAACTCACCATCTGGTTAGAATGAATGGGGGCATCCCTGATTCTCTCCACAAAGTGGGCTGAGTTCTTAACATATGATGAGGACTTACCATTTAATGGGCTGATGATCTCCACAAAAAATCTGCTTAATGGGTGACATGCTGAACCTCGGTTGCTGACAATAGGTCTCAATGGAATACCATCCTTATGAATTTTTGGAAGACCATATATGTGTGGTAGCTTACTGTAATGTGTAATTAGCTGTCTGTATTTTGTTTGTGGTTTGAGATCTTTATTCTTACCAAGGATCTGTGACAGCTTCCTTTCTGTCTTCAGGGTCGGGTCCTTCTTTACAATAGCCACCATTGCCAATCAAGTCCGCCAGTTTGTTGGAGTATTCCACCCTATCCATTACCACGGTAGCATTGCCTTTGTTAGCTGGGAGTATTATGATGCTTTTATCCTGTAGCGATTTGATAGCCTATCTCTCCGTTTTAGAGATGTTTGGTTTTGGAGGCTTTGATTTCTCAAGTGCTTGTCTCACTTTCCATCTTAGTTCATTAGCCCTTGCCTTGGGAATTTTTAAAGCTGCATCATTGATTGGCACTATTAGATCTAAGTAAGGAATTCGCTTGATGGTAGTGGCGAAGTTGAGACCTTTGTTTAGCACTGATTTTTTAGGAGTTGTTAGCTGTCGCTTACTGATGTTGACAATGGCTTCTACTGGTGAGTAATGGGATTGGATTTTCATATTGATGTGTAGTAGTAATGCCACGAACCATCTTACCTCGAAGAAACAGAAGGTGTGCTCCCTCTGCTACCGGCACGCAGAAACCAGAAGAAGAAAAGGACGCAAGAGGTGTGACTTATTTTATGGAGGAGAATGTGATAAGCCCACGTGAAGTGGTGAGATTTAATGAGCATATAAGGAACTAAGTTTGAGGTGGAAAAAGCAGAGCAATATTTTGCTTATGTCTGATTGGTGAACATCCATCAGTTTATTTTGCGTGTTAAATAATTTGACTACCCCCAATAGGTTGATTCCACTTTGACTAGACTTCTAAAACCACAAACATGATGGTTTTCATTGACGAACACCTTAAGAAGGCTGGAGGACATATCAGCCGAAATGTTTTAGAAATTACCATAAAGATGAGGACAATAGTCCGAAAACCCTTAATGATAAAAATCATCAAGCTTTGTCTCAGAAATTTAGAAAACAGATGATATCCAACAGAAATTATTATTGATGCAAACTATTTTTTAAAAAATTGACACTTTGGTTTACTACGAAAATCAATTGATTTCCAAAAATATATTTTCAAGAAAGAAAACATTTAAAAGCTAATTATATTTCAAATGAATTATTTTATGAAAAATATATTAAATGTATATAATATTTTTCTTATAGGTTATGACATGAATTTATATAAAAAAAGGATTATTTAATAATAAGAATAAAAAAGATTTTTAAAAAAAGAAAAATAATGAAAAAGTAAAATTGAAAATATAATGCCTGAAATTTTAATTTTTATTCATGGTAATATGTTTTTAATGAATTGAATTAAAATGAAATTATTATTAATGAAGAATCATGTATTCTATGCTTGCTTTTCTATTGCGTATTACCAATTTTTGCTTTAATATAATTGGTCCTTATGGCAGAATTTTGTGCTGTTATTAAGAGATTCATTTTCTCTCTTGGGGTTTCCCTTTCTTAGTCATTTTCAGATCTTCTTTTATGCAATCTTGCTATTTTGTTACTTGAAATATCCATACAGATGTTTTCCTTCCCATTTCTGTTTTCTATTTTGTAATATTGCTTAAGGTAGTCTTTCTTTGCTCTTTTTAAAGGACTTGTCTTGATGCATTTATACAATCCTCATTATTGTTATTATTTTAGAAACAATTTGCTCTATTGATAATTATTTCATTTTGATACACATTTAAGAAATTTTGTTATGTCAACTCTTAGTCTCTTGCAGTATCAACAAAATGTGTCTGTTTTAATATATGATATGATATATGGATTGTGTAAAGTAGCAAGTTTACTGAATTGATCATTGATTAAATTACTTTATATTTGAAACATAAAAGGGTAGATATTTTATATGACCTTATTGTGTTACTAAATTAAAAGCTTTGTTTTATTAAGAGAGGGATGAGAGGGCCCATTGTAGAGATGTGCTTTTGGCATTAAGTGGCCTTAATCTGGTCTTGAGTATGTATATCAAATTGATCATCTATGGAAAACAAACTGAATGTTCTCAATTATTAATATACATTGTTACTCTTAGTGCTGTTATTTTGTTAAGCTTGTTGGTAAACAATGTTAAGATTAGAAGCTACTTTTTGATAACTTATCCTTTTCTGGGTCATACCCTAATTTTTGGAATCATTGACTAATTTTTCATCATTATTTCTTTATCATTTGTTTTTGATTGAAATAAATTTTGAATACTTTTGTTAACAAACATCAACTTGATTGGAAGAGAAATGAATAGGTAACATTATACAAGGTGCAACGCAAGATTTCTGGAAATTTGAACAATCTATTCATGTTTCAAGTTATCCAGTATTTCCATTGTCTCACTAGACATCTCTTGAAATCACTTTACTAGAAAATACAGATATGCCACAATTATGGGTATATAAAATATATAAAATATAATTTGAACACCAAAATTTGGGCTATGAACTTCTGTGTTTTGGATATAATATGCTCTGATATTTTAGAATTTGTAGCAGCTAAATTTAGCATATTTTTCAATTTTTTTATCTGGTTTATATAGACTAAAAATAAGAATTTATACAGCTTATGTTTTGAAAAAAAGACTTGTGCAGTATTTAGAGCAAATACACAGGCATGTTCACATGAAAATTCATCAAGCTTGTTGCAAAAATAAGCTCACACTAGAAGAAACAAAATTATAAACAAACACACATTCCACTGGTTATTTCTCTGTAGCAGCATAAAACATAAGTGTTTATTATTCATTAATTAGTTTGGATCATAGATATTACTTACATTCAGTTATACCATCCTGGATGAAAAGTTAATATTTAGTTCTTGTATATAATACACACATCAAATATTTAGGCTTAAGAATGTGGAAAAAAAGTGTTATATTCAAATAATTATGGTACCTCACAGATATTGCAGATTCAATTCCCGATTACCGCAATAAAGTAAGTCATTAGTTTCCTGGTTAAAAAAAAATTTAAGTGCTGTCATATGATATCACAGTCAAACAAAGTGAGCAAGTGCAGCTGACAAAAATGATCCTGGTTGACTTACCTGGCACAGAGTTGCTACAAACTTTTAATTCTTAAAGAAGGTGCAATAAAGCAAATACCAAGGTCAGATTTACCAATAGCCTAAGGCTCATGGGCATCTGGCAACCCACTGACACTAGTTTGTCATGTAACGTGCCAGATTATAACCTGGATTCAAATGTACACTGGGTATTTCATTATATAATATATTCAAAACCATAAGGGCCCCTGTTCAATAAGTATAGGCCTACAGAGGATTTCAACTGGTGGGCCATGGGGCTCACTGATGAATTTTGCCTAGGGTCCACAAGTAGGTAAATCCTGCCCTGAGTATGACTTAAAAAAAAAAAAAACACCATTTTCTATCAATTTTTTGGGGGGGGAACACACCATTTTGCACTATAAGTTCTCTGATCTTTTTGAGGATAGCACCTCATAAATATATTCAAATATCAAGTGCTTTTTTAGTTTTTTTTATTGTACCATTAAGTATTCCATAGTGTTTAGTTATCGTTCAAATTATAGATCAATATTGATCAGTATGCTGATAGATAGAAAGATATACAGATCAATATGAAGTCAAACATATGCAGAGGTACTTATTTTCATATGTGAATAGATGACAAAAGTGAATCGAAGTATGCAGATATATTTAAGAATACAATGTAATCCACACTCAAAGGGCTTTCTTAAAATGATCAAAACTTTTAATATTAACAACTCTCCCCCACAAAAAACCCCCCAGCCAACTTAAGACGATGGTGCCTTAGTCACCGTAAATATTCTCCTTAGAACCTCACACACATTAGGGGGTGTCCTCGTGGTGTAATGGTTAAAGCGATAGACTGTGGAATCATAATATGCGAGTTCGTACTCCAGTCGCGCTATTATGTTCACTTTTGGGCAAATACCCTTGGGAAAGGTATGAACCCCCTTGTCCTCTCAGCTATGGGTTAAATAGTACCACTACTATTCTTCTAGGAGAATAGACTTGGCATTAAACAACCTACAAAGGTTGATATGCCATTAAACAAAGAAACCAAACCAAACCAAACCTCACACACATCAATCTCAGTATCCATTTCACTTTTCAAAAAAAATTGTAAAGTCTACTTTTGGGATTATCTTTATCTACCTCATGACATTCACTTTAATCTCTAAAAAGCTCATTTTCTTCTATCAGTTTTTTCTTTCTTTGAACAATTTTAAGCCGTATTAGTAGAGATTAAAATACACCAATTGCATCCTCTACAGGAGGGTAACATCCTCTACCCCATTCAAAAATGGTACCCTGGATATGACATTAACTTGTATCCAGTGATGGGGCTCCAGTTTTGGAGCTCTGGGGAGTGGAAAGTCTCTCTTTATTGCTAGTACTTTGACCCTGAATGGTAGTAGCTGTTAGGGTCTCTTCTATGGATTACATGGTTGGTTGGGTTTTACAGCATATCAACTCTTGAAGGTTATTTAATACCAAATTCTGTTCATACATATATATATATATGTTAGATATATATGATTTGTAAACAATCAGATAATGAGGCTCCAGTAATGTGGGAGCTTTGGAGAATGTGACATTGACTTACTCCCAGGTCCACTCTGTCCTATCTAGGGGTCGAATAGAAGTTTGACATTTAAACAGAGTGCAAACAAATTATTCATGCTAAATTGAATTGTTTGAAATAGAACTTTGACCATTTAACTGTGTGTAAACAAATGATTGATGTTTAATTGAATTGTTAGGGATACATAGCAATACTTGAAACTATTTAACTTATGTTTACAAATCATATATATCTAATATATATGTATAAAAAGAATTTGGCATTAAATAACCTATAATGGTTGATATGCCATAAATCCAAACCAAATCCAGAGTACCTTTTAGAATCCCATCTATTGGTCAAATAGATCTGTTTAAAAATTACTTGTATTAAATACAAGAACTTGAATACCATATAACACTGCAAATTATTAAGACTAAGTTCTAATCATTTACTGAGGATTATTATTTGTTACTTGAAATCATATGATTGCCTGCAAATTATTGGAGTTAGATAGGAATACTTGAAACTATATAATTGTGTGCAAAAAATTATCATTAAATAGGAATAGTTACTTTAAACCATATAATTGTGTATAAATTATTTGTATTAGATTGGAATACTTGATATCATATCACTGTATGCAAGCAAATGATTACAAACAAAAACAATAAAATACAATGGAATATTGAAAATATACTGATGATTACAATCAGACATTTACAAATGAATTAAATTTGGGTATTAAATAATTCATATGAAGTTGATATACTGTTAAATAAATCAAACCAAGCAAACCATTTTGTACCTTAAGTTTCCTGATCTTTTTGAGTTGCCCCTGATATTTGATCCTCCCCCAAAATTAAATGTGTATATCTGTATATATTTTGCAGAACACAACGTATGGTTTATCTTTCATTAAATTCCATTCACCACCTGAGAACCCAACAGCCTCGACACCTGGTTCAGCAGCAACAAATGATGATTTGGTATGAAAATATTCAAGAAATGTGATTTTTCTTTATTTATTCCTTTTTTTTCTACAGTTTTCCTTCCCAAGTTTTATTTATGGGTTTATAAGAATTGGAGTTTTTAAGTAAATACCCTTGGGAAAGGTATGTGGACCCCTTATCCATTATTTATGCATTAAATAGTACCACTACTGTCTTTCTACAGGGATGGCTTTGGCATTAAATAACTCTTGAAAGTTGAAATGCCACTAAAACAAAGAAACATACCCTTTATAGAGTATACTATTCTGTTTATGGAGGTGCCCGTGGTGTAATGGTTATAGTCACAGGAAATGGATACGGCGACACAAGTTCAAATCCTGGACGAGATTGATTGCATTTCACATAGCACTAATACCCTTGGGAAAGGTATGAATCCAATTATTCTCCCTCCAGCTATGAGTAAATAGTAGGGCAGACTAGGTTCTTCAGCCTTGGAGAGGCAACTTGTCTAGGAGAAGGAAAACTCTGAATTCAAACCTCTTAAACTCTGCTTAGAAAATTGACCTTGTGTCATATCCTGCCCGAGCAGAGGGGTTGGGTAAATATGATACTATTCTGTTACTTCAAATAGAATGCAGCTGTGAGAATGTCTCAAGAATTACCTCCTGAAAATATTGACTTCAGCATTTGGGCACTGTAATTTGTTACAAAGAATCTATTCAGTACTGTGTTCTGATCTATACCCTTCCCTCTCTCTCTCTCTCTCTCTCTCACACACATAGATAATCATGAGCCCAGCTGGCTAGGGCTGTAGAATATGCCAACAGCATCTTCTGCTGAGGAGTACCCCCCCTCTCCCAATGTGTGTCCTGGATATGATATTAAACAATTTAATGGTGAGACTCCAGTAATGCTGGAGCTATGGGGAATGCAGAGTATCTCTTCATTGCCATTGCTCCCATGTCCATTCTAGCCCGGAGTGGTAGCACCTGATAGGGTCCTGTCTATGGGTCAAATAGAACTGTTTGACATTTAAACTGTGTGAAAACAAATGACTTATGTGTACCGGGTAGGGTTGCCACTGCATCTCTCAATCGCAAAAACCCGCAATCACTAACCAACACCTTTTCATATTCGATAATTCTTGTCTCTTTCCTCTCTTTAAACTAACCGATGCTTCTCCTCTTACCAATTTTTTTCCAACACAAAAGCAAAAAAAGACGCCAATTGACGACGTTCGTTGTTTTTATGTTCTTTTCTGCCTGCCTTCATTTGCATGCACATCTCTCCGTGTTTTTTTCCAGTTAAAAAAAGGAAATCTTGCATGCAGAACATATGCGCTGAGGTGAGTGGCGATTTTCACCCCAATTTTCACTACATTGCCCACTGATCTCATGATCACAAATATGGCATGGGGACGGCAGTGCCCATTTCTGCCAGGTGCTTTTTTGCGGAAGTGTTGGGTGCTTTTCCGTTAGGTTTCTCACATTCCCTCCATCTCTACTAGTTTGGTCATCTTCATCTTTGGTATCTTCCTCAGATGTTTACTGTGCAGATGAATGTTGGTCTTCCGATTCACAAGTCACCATGACCCCCATCTCGCTACCAGACGATGTGTCACTTTCGTCTTCCTCTGTAATGGCTGATTCATCGTGTCTGTGAAGGTCTTTCACATGGCGGGGTTTGCCATTGACCAGCACTGTCTGAGGACTGATCACCCCATCAACCTGTCCTTTGCAAAATCTGGTGGTGAATCTACTGGTTCCCCAACTTTACATTACTTCTGACTTCAGGCAGAGACGGTTTGGGGTCTATGCCTATCACCCACTGCTCATACTGGTATATGCCATTTGCTGGCACACTAGATGGTGTTTCGTTATCTTTGGGTGTTGCATTATACCAGTACACAGCTTCCGCTGTTGAGCAACGCGACCTTGCGGCTATTCTCTTGGCAGTGCGGTGATACCTTCTGGGACAGAAGCACTTCAGTATCGCATTCATATGCCCTATTCGTCTGTTGAAGCAAAGAAAGTTTGGCTACAAAAAGCTGGGGCATTATCCGTTAGTATTTCAGCTGGCACACCGCATTAAAAAAAGATAGACTTTAGTTCTCGCACGATGGCCAACACATCCTGACAAGCTAGCTGACGCCACACAGTGAAACATGTTGGCCCATAATCGGTCAGCGTCAAGAATCCACTGCAACTGTAATAGGTTATGTCCATACCAAGCCGATACCAGTTGTTTCCTACTTCTATTCTTCCCTTTTCCCACTGGGCTGGAGCTGGGTCAGTTGAATGGCAGTCTTTGCAAGTTTGTATTATTGATCTGACTATTGCTTTTGTGCTAGCAAGGCATATTCTATGGCAGAAATAGGGTGTACGTCTGATGCCAGGATGTCCACATTGTCAATGTATAGTTCATGTTCGTTCAGGTGTTAACTGAACTGTCAGAGCTACGCACATCAAGGGTGAGGAATCGAACTTGCGCCTTATCAACTCCAACCATTTCTTTGGCATATAGTTAGCTCATCTGCCCTGACACAATGAAAGTAACATCTGTATTCACGATTCAATTGCTGTAGGATTGCCAACCTCCTTCAAACCAGCATCTCGCTTGCGGCTTTGGTTCTTACTTGGGCTCTTCCCGTCAGTGAGTTGGTTAACCATTGGTAGATGCATACAGAGTCTGTGTGCAGATGAACTGTTCTAGCTTGTCATTGTAATGCAACGTTGAGACTTTTCACAGTGGTGTCAAGCTCTGCTAAATTTATATGCTGGGCGTCATTTGTCAGAGGAAGTTAGCATGCATCCTCTAGGATGTCACCATGTCTCTCTAACACCACACTGGTTGCCAACAAGCTCGAATCAACCCATGTGTTCAACTCTTCTCCGGATACACTCCAGTTACTTCGGACTAGGTATTCAAGGGTCACCTTTGCCAGCACTTCTTCCACGACTCGCCTGAGCAAGGCATCATTGACCAGGTCATCCCATCCCTTGGTCACTGCAGTCACGTGTCTTTTTAAGACTCGGGCTATCACGCGTAGCCAGCTGTAAACAGGGAAGTGGCCTGCCAACTTCTCACACATGGATGGTGCGTTGTGTCATCTCAGCAGGAGGTCCTGGAATTGCAGTTCCTTGATTCCAATGTAAGGTGTTGTGCTACCCCCAAATCTTAAAGCCCAGCACTTTAGCTCTGTACTTTAGGTACTCAGGATCTTTACAATTCAGAAAAAAAGATTCCAACTTCACCTTGACCTCGTCTGCAGATATTACTTCCTCATTCACATATGTGTCATCAATGTAGGATGACGTCACTTTCATTATCTGTTCCTCTTGAACCAACACTGTACTGACAATAGCCTTCATGATCATTGGTTTCCCATTTAACCTGAAGCCCTTGATCAGTACCATCTAATACGCCCAGAGGGACTTGTAGACTTGTACTTGTAAATAGGCCCTCAGTAGATCAAGCAGTGCCACGTTCACTCCTTGCTGACACCATTCCCTCAATTTAGCCGTACATATGTCTGCATCCACAGTAAAGGCATCTACATGTTTGTTGAGCTCCCTGCAGTCCATCACTGGGTGCACTTTGGTATGTTGTATGACAGCCATTAGAAGAATCAAACCCTTGGGAGTCTTAGTTATTCCTGGGGGTATGGGACCAACCAACCGTTCGTGATCCACACTTGCAGTTCCCTCTTGCATTCTCCCCTGATGTTTTTGGGTATCTTATATTCTGTAATTTTGATTGTGGAGTAGGCTTGGTGTGTTGTTCAGTGTCCATTTCTACCTGGCGGTCCATATCCTCTCATTATGGTCAAAAGAGGCATCGGAATCTGGTTCATCGACACAAAGGGCAGCACATGCTTCTTTTCCCCCACCAAGTTTCACATCTCTGGCCAGGGTGATCGTGAAGCCTCCCAGTGCTCATATCGTGTCAATTCCGATCAGTAGGTCATAACCGAGAGGCCTCTCATGTGCTACTAACACGTTAACTATGGCATATTGCCTCTATTGGTAAAAATTGACAAAGTCCCGACTCCACAACAGGCCCATGTTGTTCCGTCAATTGTACGCATGTCAACAGGTCCATGATGTTCCGTCAATTGTACGCATGTCAACAGGTCCATGATGTTCCGTCCATTGTATGCATGCCGTACATCAGTCTGCACTAACTGTTGACTGGGAACATCCCTTGTCGACGAGCGCTGAACATTGCACACCATCGACTCGCACCTTAATTACAGGTAATGCTGCATTCACTGGCCAGGAAGGGGCAAGGCTAGTGATGGCACCTTGTCCCTGGACTCATTTCCTGAACAATTTCGCACTATGTGGCCCAGCCTGTTACAGCGATGACAGCACAGTCACTCCCGTGTTTTCTGATCATTGGTGCCTCCCATGTTACCCTGGCTTCGGCAATCCCTGAAGTAATGGTTAAGACCACCACATCTGTAGCATTTTGGGCTTTCTCATGGCCTTGGCACAGCGGAATCACCTGCAGCATGTTGCTTCTCAGATGGTGTCTCGGTTGTTCTTGCAGCTGCTGCATCCAGTTCTGTCTTTCATAATGTTTCAGGCCTTGGCCAACAGTTTGTCGATTCCCAGTTCATCATGTCTTGAAGACACTTGCAGCAGCTGACTAACGTTATCAGGAAGTCCGGCCAAAAAAGCAAAGCACATTCCAGTATGTGGTTAGTTGCTCTGCCAAACGGTACTGCTAGTCTCCTCAAATCAGCTAGATAGATGTCTACCGTCTCACTGGGTTTGAGCTGTCGCCCGACAAACTGTTTCCATGTGATGAAGGCGTCTGTCCCAAAAGCCGTGTACAGGGCATGCTTAATTTTCTCCGAGTCTGCATCATCTCCAAGTTGCTGGTATACTGCATAGACTCCTTTCGTGAGTCTCAGTGGGATCACTATCGACGGTTCTTTAATTTTAAATAGTTTGCAGACCCATTCAGCCTACTCAGACCATTCAACGACCGATGGGCCCATGGGAGAGCCATCAAATTCTGGGATCAAGCTCAGGTCAGGTGGCTGGGGTTATAGAATATGCCGAAATAGCTTGTACTGGGTAGAGTTGCCACAGCGTCTCTCAACCACAAAAATCCACAATCATTAGCCAACACCTCCTTTTCATATTTGATAATTCTCGTCTCTTTCCTTTCTTGGTTAGAGGAGAAGCGGCAGTCAGTTTACTGATCACCGCTTCTCCTCTAACCAATTCTTGTCCAACACAAAAGCAAAAAAGATACAGAGTGATGACATTCGTTGTTTTCATGTTCTTTTCTGCCTGCCTTCATTTGCATGCGCATCTTCTCTCTCTATTGTTTTATGTGACTGCCAGCGTGAAGATACGTGACCATTTGCAATATAAGCTCTCTCAGGGCAGCCATGTTTTTTCCAGTCAAAAAAAAGAAAATCTTGCACGCTGAGCATATTTGCTGACGTTTGTGCTGAAGTGAGTGGCGATTTTCACCCCAATTTTCACTACATTATGCTAAACTGAATTGCTTGAAATAAAACTGTTTATTAACTGTGTATAAACAAATGGCTGATGTTTAATTGAATTGTTAGTGATACATAGCAATACTTAATACTATTTTAACTTATGTTAATAAATCATATATATCTAATATATATGTATAAATCTACAATGGTTGATATGCTATAAAACCAAACATAGTATCCCCCATAAATAAGTATACCCTCTACCAATTTTTTATGAAGTCAAAGATACCAGGGTTTTATTATGCCTTGTCAACAGGGCTTAGTATATGCTGACTGTAACCCCTCCAAAAAAGGATATCCTGGGTATGACACTAAACTGGATGTGATGGTGAGATTCTAGTTCTGGTGCTCTAGGAAGTGTGAAATACCCTTTCATTGCCATTACTCCCAGATCCAATCTGAACCAGAGTGGTAGTATCTGTTCAGGTCTCATGTGTCAAATAGAACTGTTCATTTGTACTAGATAGAAATACTTGATATGAAATTAACATGTGCACCCCCCCCAAAAAAAACAACTGATGGAACAAATATGCAAAAAAATGTAAATATGAACATACAAAGAACATGATTCCTTTACTGCTAGGTATAAGATAACTTGAGACAGCTTGACCTGCTGTTCAAATCAATCAGGATTTTGTTGTTTCTAATGGAACATTATACAGTCCCAGCAGGTATTGTTAGGTATTATTTCTTGCCAAACTTTACAATACTGAAAAATTTTAACCAAGATACTTACTGTATAAAATTTTTCTTAGGGGGTGTACTTAGTTTTGGACTGCTACGTATTCATTTTTATTAACTGAGTTATGGAGTTTGATGATAGATAATACCTAATAATTATGTTTCAGTAGAAATTATAATGGTATCTTTGGTTTAGAAGAAAATTAACTTTTTATATTGGTTAAATAGTACTGCTAAAGTTCTTCTACTAGGATGGCTTTGGCATTAAATAACCCATGAAGGTTGATATGCCATTAACAAAAAAATTGAAACTGAACCATGCACTATAATTCTTATCAAAGATGTTACTTTTTATTCCCAAAATAAGTTTTAACAATTTATCCTTCATCCTACAAGCTGAGTATTACTTTAATTTTTTTTTTTTTTCATAAAATTTCTTAAGACTGGAATATCCTAGACATTTGGAAATACAATCTAAAATAAAATGGCCATTCTGACTTTCTAATATATTGTTTAGATATTGTAGTAGCAGTGTAGTAATCAAATTATATTTTTACATCAGCAATTAAAATTTTTGTTAATTTTAATTTGTATGTATTTACTTAACCCTTGAACTATGAGCAGGATGTGACACAATGTCAATTTTTAACTAGGTTGAATTGTTTTCTTTCTCCTAGGCTGGTTGCCTAACAAAAGGTAAAAGAGCCAGTCTGTCCTATTTTCTCATTGCTGGGGAAGGGGTGAATGAATTCATGCCTTTCCCAAGAGCATTAACATGAAGTGAAATGCAAACAGCTTTGTCCAGGATTTGAACTCAGGTCATTGATTACATTTCCTATAATGGTGACCGTTATGCTAAGTATGCCTCCAAAGTTATTATTTATGTACATTCATCTAGTTGAAAAGAAGAAAATGTTGTTTGGAAGAAAGAAAATTATTTTATGTCTACACACTTTCATCTAAGCAAGGCATGGGCAACTTTTTTTTAGGCTACATGTGACACATCTTTTTAAAAAGGCTACATGTGACACATTTTTTAAAAAAGGCTACATGTGACACATCTTTTTAAAAAGGCTACATGTGACACATTTTTTAAAAAAAGGATACATGTGACACATCTTTTTTTAAAGGCTACATGTCACACATCTTTTTTAAAAGGCTACACGTGACACATTTTTTTTTTTTTAAGACTACATGTGACACAGCTAATCATCAGGTGAGCAGCACTACAAAAAAAAAATTCCTGGTAATTTTATGTTGAAAGTATCTCAACTATTTTCACTACAAAAGATCATATGTGTAAGAATATACTTTGGAAATTTAGAAATGTTGATTTTTTAAAAAAAAATTTTTTTCTTCACTTTGTTAAAAAGTACTTCTCTATAAAAAGAATTGAAGTCTCAAGTGAATTACATGTGGCCCACAGGTTGCAGTTTACCCATAACTGCTCTAAGCACTTCTTGATACTTTCATTGCCATGTACAACTATTGTTAAATTCCTCATATGCCATGTGCAAATATAGTTGAATTTCATGTGAATGATCCTCACCACTTTCCTATCATGTTTCCTAGCCCAGAATACTAACCAACTGTATTGCCCAGTCAGCTGGGGCTGTAGAATACACCGACTGCTTCTCTGCAGAGGGGTAAGACCCCGCTGCGAGTCTCCTGGATATGACACTAAATAATCTGATGGTGAGGTTCCAGTAAAGCTGGAGCTTTGGGGAATTCAGAGTACCCCTTTGTCATCATTCCCAGTTCCACTCTGGCCCAGAGTGGTAGCACCTGATAAGGGTACTATCTATGGGTTAAATAGAACTAAACCATGCTTCCTTCACAATACTGATTTTCGCATTTAAAATGCGTATTTATACTAAATTGAATCGTTTAAAATAGAACTGTTTTGACATTTAAACTGTGTTTTTTATGCCAAACTGAATTGCTCGAAATAGAACTGTTTTGATGTCTAAACTGTGTACTTATGCTAAACTGAATTATCTGAAATAAAACTGTTTTGACATTTAACTCTGTATTGCCCATTTGGCTGGGGCTGTAGAATACATTGATTGCACCTCTGCAGAGGGGTAAGCCCCACCCCCCGGGTATCCTGGATATGACACTAAACAATCTGGTGGTGAGGTTCCAATAATGCTGGAGCTTTGAGGAATGCGGAGTACCCCTTTATTGCCATCACTCCCAGGTTCAATTTGACCAGGAGTAGTAGCACCTGATAAGGCTCCTATCTATGGGTTAAATAGAACTAACGGCATACTTATGCTAAACTGAATTGTTTGAAATAACCGTACTTACATTTAAACTGTGTGCTTATGCTAAACTGAATTATTTGAAATGGAACTATTTTTTGACATTGAAACTGTACTTGAACTAAACTGAATTGTTATATATAGAACTGTTTTGACATTTTACTGTGTAAACAAAATCTGTACTTACGGTAAACTGAATTAGCTGAATTAGAACTGTTTGAATAAACTTAATAGCTTGAAACAGAAATGTTTTTGACAATTAAACTCTGTACTCATGCTAAACTGAATTGTTTGAAATAGAACTGATTATTTACATAAAAATGGATTTGGTGTTAAATAACCTACAAAGGTTGGTATGCCATAAAACCCAACCAATTAACCTAACTGTACAGTGTGCAGTAACAGCATGTCACATCCAACTAGGAAGCAAACACAGTATGGATGTACAAATAGGAAAGGACAATCTTTTCAGCACCCCCTCATACTTATCCCACTCTTGTGGTCAAAACTGATGTGCATGTCATATTTTTGCAAAATCCATCTAAGTGATTTAGTTTGGTTTGCTATTGTTGGTTATTCAATGCCAAATCTTGTTTTTACATATCAGATATGATTTATAAACACATTTTGTTGATACACACTGTTAAATGACCCAACTGTTCTATTTCTAACAATTCAATTTAGCAAAGTTAAATGGTTCCAAGTATTGCTATGTATCACTAACATTTTAATTAAACATCACTCATTTGTTTACACGCAGTTAAATGATTAAACAGTTCTATTTAGCATAAGTCATTTGTTTACACTCAGTTTAAATGTCAAACAGTTCTATTTGGTCCATAGATAGGACCCTATCAGGTGTTACCACTTCAGGTCAGAGTGAACTTGGAAGTGATGGCAATGAAGGAGTACCCCACATTCTCCAAAGCTCCTGCATTACTGGAGCCTTGCTATCAAATTGTTTAATGTCATATCCAGAACACTGATTGGTGGGGGCCTTACCTCTCTGCAGCCGACTGGACTGTAACTAATTTAGACATTCAGTCTTAAAATTTTTTTTTTTAATTCCCTACTTTTTCATTCTCCTTTTGAATTGAAAATAAAATACCTGTGATTTTTTTTTTTTTTTTTTTTTTTTTTTTTTTTTTTCAATGTAGTCAAAATTTTATTTGCATCCAAAAACAACACTGAATAGAATTAATCTTTTAATGAACCAAACTTTGTCCCATGACACACTGGTCCACCATAACCCTTTTGCAAGCAGAATGACATTTTTGGTACAAAGGCAGAGCAACATTTTTATTTTGCTGTTGCTCAATGTAAGGCTCTTTCCTTTTGGCTGGTTGTTGACTAATTCAATCTATATAGAAACATTGTTAGGAGAACCCACTGTGATATTGGATTGTGTCAAGGTGATTTTGCTAAATATTATAATTAAAAGTGAATACTTTGTTTTCATGCAATTGTACTATGACACATAGTTGCTGATCAAAACATCATGTTTTGTTAGTCTTTATATATGATTAATTGTTTGAAAATACTTTCTATTTTGCAAATTTTCTGAAATAATTCACCCACTCTACAAGGCTTAAAAATAATTATCTCCCTGTGAAAGAGTTAAGATGTAGCACTATGACCTATGAAAAAGTCTGTGCAAAACCAACATAAAAAGAAATTACCCCTATTACAATAGAAAATTTTGCAACTTTGGAATAAAAATTAAACTTTTATTTTCCATCATTAAACATGGAAGATTATGATGAGGTAAGAAAATCCGATATTCATTGAAAATGTTGTTAAAAGGAAATGAGATCGATATTCAAAGGCGTGGAATGCAGGGATTTCTTTCAAACTGTTGCTGTGTCTGTACTACTTTATAGATGCTAATTATACACACAGAGGAAAAGCTAGATGAGTACTCAAAAATGCTATGTGCTGGCTTGAACAAATCCTGGAAACATCATCCCACTAAACAACAGCTGTGCAACCACCTACCTCCCATCTTACAAACCATTCAAGTAAGACAACAAAGACTTGCAAGGCACTACTGGAGAAGTAAGGACAAACTCATCAGCAACATTCTCTTATAGATTCCTACACATGGACACACCAGTATTAGCCAACTAGCAAAGACGTATATTATTAGATGCAAATTGAGGACCCACCAGAAAGAGAGAGAGAATCAGGGAACTTTGTGCTGTCAATGTGACTTGATGATCAAAGAAGTGTTCTTCAGCATTTGATCCAGTTTTCCACTTCAGATTTGTGTGAATTGGGATTTTTTTCTAACATTAAATGCAAAGAAAAAGAAAAACTTTTCTGCATTGAAAAGAATATGAGTCTGTCATTTATGTCCTATCATAGAAAACATTGTTAAGAAATATCAAACTCATGTTTCTCATTGATAACTACCTTAATTATTTTTTTTTTTACACTAAAATACATAAATACATTTTTTTATGTGGGTGATGATTTATACTTACCTGAAGCAAAAAAAGTCATGCTGCTTCTAGTGATGATTGTGTAAGCGACTATTTGCAATGTGATTATCCATACATAGGTATGAGTCCATAATATTACGATCACTTATGCATATTCATAAGTTTATGTGTACATAAGCAATCTTAAGGGCAAAACTGTTGGAAGCAAACCAGAATGAGAGTGACATTTGGTTGGAGTGCATAGAAGGGACCTTTTGTAAGAGAGTAATGAAATAAATATTGTGTGTGAAGAAAGAATACGAGTTTTATCAGCCCGTGGTGTAATGGTTATCGTCGCAGGATATGGACACAGCGACACGAGTTCAAATCCTGGACCTGACTGATTGCATTTCACATAGCACTAATACCCTTGGGAAAGGTATGAATCCAAATATACTCCCTCCAGCTATGGGTAAATAGTAGGGCAGACTAGGTTCTTCAGCCTTGGTGAGGCAACTAGTCTAGGAGAAGGAAAACTCTGAATTCAAACCTGCTAAACTCTGCTTAAAAATTGACCTTGTGTCATATCCTGCCCGAGCGGAGGGGTTGGTAAATATGATCAGCCTTTGTTTGTTTGTGGACGCAAGAAACAAATCTCATGGTATTGTTACACTATTATTTTGTTTGGTAACTAATATAAGATTTTTATTTAATCTTTAAGTGTTTGATGAAGTACAAAGTATTGATCAATTCCTCTTCAATATTTGGTGCTGTTCATTATAATGTTTTTTTTAATTTATTGACAAAGTGTGCCAAAATAATTTTCTTGCTTTAAAAGTGCAGCTCAAACAAGAAAAGTTTGGGAACCACTGTTATAAACTGTCATTTGATTTTTCTTCAGGTAAATCCCCAGAAAATTGGTGCTTTCTTTTTCCGAAAAAATGACGATGAGAATGAAGATGATGTAAAGGTGGGCAGCCTTTTTGCTCGTCATAAAGAAAAACAGAAATCTCCCCCATTAACAGGTAGGAAAGTTTGTGCATAGTTTATTTTCCATTTTCATTGGTCACTGGACATTTTTTGTTTCGAAATGAACTGGATGGTAAGAATACAGAATCAGGTTTCGACTTATGCAGGTTTGAAATAGAACTTTTAAAAATAGAGGGTGGGAAGTGTGGTGTAGTAGCTAACATGAAGAACTGCACCCTCATAGTAAGCACTTTTGTATTGACTTTCAGACTAATGCCCTAAGGAAAGGCATGAAACTTCCTATACTTCCTGCTATGGATTTAAATAGTACCACGACTGTTCTTCTACAAGGATAGTTTTAACATTAAATAACCCACAAAAGTTGATATGCTATTAAATAACGCCAACCAAAACTTAAACAAAATAAGAGTCTTTATGGATATAATGGCTGCCTTCCAAGATTTGACATGAATTCATCTGCATAAAAAAAAACAGCTTTTTCTTTCATTGTGACTAAGTCTGATGTTTGGAGTTGCCTCGTTTGATGATAAAGGGATTTACAACCCCAAAATATTTCTATTAATTTCATCATCAAGGCGTGTTAATAGCACAGATTTCTTTGACTCTCTGTTGGTGTCCATTTCTATAGGTCGTAACTCTTGGTAAGTCCTCTAGACAGCATCCAGTATTCACACGGAGATAATGAATGTAAGTTTTACTGGTTGGCCAACACTAGTGTGTGTCCATGTGTAGAAATCTAGGGGAGAATGTCGCTTATGAGTTTGTCTTTATTTTTCTAGTGTTTCTTGCTCGTCTTTCTTGGATGGTTTGCAAGATGGGAAGTAAGTGGCCGTACACTTGCTGTTTTGTAGGATTTGTTTAGAAGATCATGCAGCATCCTTGTGTAGTTTCCATCTACCTTTTTCACCAAGCATTTTGTTAAAGCCTGAGTGGTGCAACCATACAGTAGAGGTGCCAACTCTATTCAAAGATTGTGTCAGGTTTTATTGTGTGTGTGATAGAAACCAGCTTAAATTTAGGAACAACTCATAGAACATCTAA
Organism: Sepioteuthis lessoniana; assembly: GCA_963585895.1. Lineage (NCBI taxonomy): Eukaryota > Metazoa > Mollusca > Cephalopoda > Myopsida > Loliginidae > Sepioteuthis > Sepioteuthis lessoniana. Next base: position 174,846 of record CAUZXS010003824.1, on the reverse strand, counting down.
AGTATGGGTGACCAAAATTTACAATTCTCTATATGAGCACAAAAGTACATTTGCAGCATTAAAACCACTGTTCTATGAAAAGCAACAGTCTAGTCATGAATATATTTCCTACCGTAGTAGGCTTTCAAGATCTTATCTCAAGTTTGGCATACTTGGTTAAACTTCAGCCCAATCGGCTGGGTCTGTAGAATACACTGACTGCATCTCTGTAGTGTGGTAAGACCCCCCACCACCACCCAAAAAAAGTGTCCTGAATATGACATTTGATGGCATGGCTCCAGCCTTGGAGATTTGGGGAATGTGCCATTGCTCCTAGGTTCACTCTGACCTGGAGTGGTAGCATCTGATAGGGTCCTATTTATGGGTCAAATAGAACAAACTGTACAAACAAATGACTGATGTTAAATTCTGACTGTTATATAGCAATATTCAAAATCATTTGATTATGGAAAAAAGAGCTCGGGTTTGTTTAAGAATGTTATCTACAAAATGTGTTTACAAATCATGTATTTAATATTTATGTATAAATAGGATTAAATAACCTACAATGGTTGATATGCCATAAAACTCAACCAAACTAAACCTGGTTAAACTCGGTATGTCTGTATTAGAAATGAGAAAATTATAACTCTTAAGATAAGACAGATGCTGTATTTGGATGGTTCTTGTATCCTTACATTATGACAAAGTCTGCTGTTTGAAGTTGCCTAACTTAATGGTAATGATGCTTAAGCCCCAAAATTATTGCTGACCCCAGAATCATTTGATGCTTTGTTGAAGGAACTATTATTTCTAAATAAGTGGATATAAAGTCTATTTTGTTGTTATCTGCTAATTTTATTTTATAAAAATGAACTCTTTGTGTTTTATAAATAGTAAAATCACTTGACAAATTTTGATATTCTAAGTGTGTTTTCTAAGGAAAAAAAATCTGAATAGTTACTCTAAATAATTTTTAGGTTGACCCCACCCTGCTCAAATTGACCTGTAGGAAGATTAATATTATTAATATTAGATTTTTAATCATTGAGTTTTCCTTATCTGTCAGAAGATTTTTTTTTTTTTTAAACATTTCCAAACTTGAATGAATTTTATCATCAAAATGCCTTATGCCATTATTTCAAAGAAAGATTGGAGAAACAATATAAGGAAATTTTACAGTTTTCATGTAAATAAAAAAACCAAGTCAATTCTGGAAAATTCCCAAAGGCACATGAAAATATTACTTAGTAGTTCCTGATAAATTGTCTTTTATAGGAAAGAGCATAGTGTGCAGCTGCTAACGCCCTACCTGCATACACACACAAGTGATTCAATAAAAAAGACATTTCTTCTTGTATAACAGTTACAAATTCTTTTATGAATGAAATTCTGTATTAGATATCAAATTGGAGGATATTTGATATAGATTTAGATTTATCTTATAACTTGGTTTGGCCGTAGGGGTGTTACTCAGATAGTGTTGAAATAGCCTGACAGAGACCATTTCTCTCCACCTTTACAACAGGTTTGAATTCAGTGTTTTCTTAGGCTTACACCAGTTGCTATATGAAGATAAAAAAAAAAACCCAGTTTGTCCTATTATTTACCCATAGCTGGAAGGAGAATAGTTGGATTCATACCTTTCCCTAGGGTATTAGCACTATGCAATTTGAACTCGGGTAGCTATATCTACTTCCTACCTCATTGCAAAATGTCTGTTTAGTATAAGATAATCCTATTTTGCCTTTGTAGTTTAGGGAAAAGATATGAATTCATGACTTTCTCAAGGGTTTTAATGTGATTGGAAATGCAAATAGCTTTGTTCAGGATTTGAATTTGGGGTTGCCAATTTCATGTCCTACATTGATAACTGAATATCAGAATGAATAATATAGTTTTAGTTACTAGTAGTGTCTTTCTTTCAATAAAGACACTCATAAGTTTGATTTTGGTTTCTTTCAGTTTCTATTGCTTGAAGAAATAAGATAAATTATGGGAGTGTGATTTGCCCAAATGTTTAATCACACTTTCTCTATCAATCATTGTAGTGTGGCAGGGATGTGATATTTTTATTAAGATATCTGATGATGGGACTGAGTACAGTCAAGTGAGTTCATGCCTTTCCTATGAGCATTAGTTTGAAATGAATATAAACAAACCAGAATTTGAACTTGGTTCACTGCTTCCATTTTTTTGTGTTTATAATTATCCCCTATTAATCATATTATAATTCATCTAATGTCTTTTTTGTCTGTCTCATCGCATATCCCCAAAATGGCTATAGCTATGACCACCAAATTTTCCGTGGCTGTTTATGGGATCCAAGAACATATTTTTAGCATGTTAAAAAAATGTTTGGTACTGCTGAACACCCTCAAAATAAACTTTAAAAATTTTCTAAATTCCAAAACTTTAAAAGAATTTTTAGTAATGGGTCTAATTTACAATGTAAATATAATGCTAAACTAGACCCTTACTTTGTATCTGTCAGGTCATTGAAACTGAATCTTCATATTTTCAGTTAACTGTAACTTAGATATTGAACTAAGTATTTTTTTGCTAGAAACCAAAGATATGACTTCTTATTGGAAAATTAAAACTTAAAAAAAAAAATCATGTATTTACATTTTTAGTATGTGTAATGGTTGTCAGAGGACCATATTTGTTAATTTGTCGATGATGTTTATGACTTATCATCAAGTCTTGGCAACAGCAGGGATTCTTTGAACTCAGGTTATCAATTCCATTTCCTATGACAACTGTTATGCTTGCTAAATGTGCTTCCTAAAAAAAAAAATCAGTATTACCACTATGAAATTTATCCTTACATTCAGGGTGTCTACAAAGGAAATAGTTTCAAAAATTTGTTTAAAAAGAAATTAAGATATTTCATTCACTATACACAGTTTTGTAGAGAAACACTTGAAGTTTATTATTAAGGTTTTTGGAAACATCAGGTGTTCTACTGTTAGTCAAAGTGTCAAAAACTATAGCTGATGAGAAGGCTTTTTTTTTTTTCTTAATATTGAATCAAGCAAAAAAACTTCTTACTTTCATACAATGACATTTTAGAACACATCACTGCTGACTAGACAAGCGATCTATAGTTGGTATAAGATATTTGAAACAACAGGATATTTGTTTGCAGGTAAAAATTCTGGGAATGCTCAGTATTCAAAAAACATTAGAGAGAGCCTTAATATGTTGCATAGCCACAGCAACAAATAAATGTAGATCTGTAGGATGGTCAGTATTAGACTGCTATGACAGTGAGGGGTATTCATTGGCTGGGGATTAAAGAACACAAAACACAACTTGATTTCTAGTGTTAAGACATTCAGTTGTTTTATTCTATCTAATTGAGGAAATGGAGAAATAGACAGTTGACACATGGTAGTGCTTTTGTTCTTCAAGGGACAGTCACATTTTGCATTTACACCCTGGCCACCAGATGAGAAAAAGAGAGAAAATCATGAGATCATATGATTTTTTTTTCCGCCTTGGGTGAGGGACACTTCTGCCCCCTCAATAGCCATTCACTTACGATGCTTCACATATTTGTTACTTATGCAGCAAACAGAAAGGAGAGAAAGGGACAAATTACTAATTCCACACCAGATTTTGCAGAAATGGTTGAAAATGAATAAAACTCTCTCTCTCTCTCTCTCTCTCTCTAGCCTAGCTAAAAAATACTATTCAATTGATGGTTTTCTTGAAAAGTTAGTTCAGATGAAGAAAAGTTGTTGTAACAAAAGAAGGTGACAGAAGAAGTGACAAACCTGTTACAGTTTGGTTCTCATATTGATTGAGATGTTTATAATTCTGGCTATCCATTTCTGTGAGTTGCCAAACCATGTTTCGCAACTCACAGAAATGGCCAGCCAGAATTATGAACATAGGGAGGAGAGTCTCTTCTTCTTCCTTTTTTTTATTTATTGAAAATATTGAAGTCTTTAAAAAAAATGATCTTCTAAAATGTCAAATTCATAAAACACACATCTGCTTTGGCTTGAAAAAACCCCCTCAAAATGTAAACTTTCCCATTTCCTGTTTCAATTGAAAATAACCTTTAACTCCACTTGTCTATCAAATCTTTCTCTGAAGGCTGATAAGGACAATACCATTTTATAACAGTATCCTTCAAGTTTTATATTTAAAGTTAAAAGTATCTGGTTAGCTTATGTTTACCCAGATGCTGTTGATTACTAATACTTGTTTCTAGTCTACTGCTCTGTCAGCTGGGCCTAGAATACACTATCCACTGCAATGGAAAAAGACCTAAAAAAAAAAAAGATCTTTTTGGTATAACACTTAACTGCATCTGATGATGAGGCTCCAGTTCTGGAGATCTGGAAAGTGTAGTACCCCTCATTGCCATTCTGACCTTAATTGGTTGTATCTGCTAAGGTCCATGTCAAATAGATTTTTTAATTATTTTGAAAATTATTTATATTTGGTTGGACTGTGTGCAAACAAAAAAAATCTTTAAGAAATAGCTACACCAAAAATGTAAATATGAATGTACAGTGAACACAATTCCCTAACCTTTAGTCATGAAATAACCCAAGGCTGGTTGACATTCCATTAAAAACAATCAATCAATCATTGTTTTTAATTGGGCAATATAATTATTAAAAAGATTTTGGGGGCTGAACTATTTATGTTTTGTCTGATTTTCTTATGCTATACTGAAGTCACATATTTCAATCACATTAAATACTTACCACTAAAAAATACATTATGAAATGGTGGGTACATATGCCGTCAAATACCTTAGGTAAAAAACACACACATACTCCTATTTACTGATTAATATAACCCTAGACATTATTCATTTTGAGCTGATGGTCAGTGTGACTGTGGTGAATATTGGAATATTGATTTTCTTTTTCTTTCTTTTTTTCTTTCTTTTATTTTATGTTATTGACTCAGGAACATCTGGGGAAATAAGTACTCGGACTTTGAATATTTGTTTGTTATGTTCATTATTTTTTCTTTCTTTCTAGTTGCTGCTGCAATTCGTGAAGCTTCTAATGAGGCGAGGTCTAATTATGCAGAAAAGAAAAATAACAGTTCCTCTATACATACACCTACAAGCAGTGGGGTAAGTAGCACACACACACACACATGCATACCCTCACTCGTTTTCTCTCTCTCTTATTGGTGGTGTTTAGAATATACTGATTATATCCCTTAAAGAAGAGTAAGACCCCCCACCCCTTCCAAAAAAAGAAGTGTCCAGGGTATAATACAAAACTGCATCTAATGAAGCTCTAGAGAGTGTGAAGTACTCCTTCATTGCCATTACTTCTAGGTATATTGACCTGGAATTGTAATACCTGTTAGTCTCATCTGTAAATTAAATGGATCTGCTTAAAAATATTTGTATTCAATAGGACTGTGAGCAAAAAAAAAACCTCTTAAGAAACAACACAAAAATGTAAATTTAAACATACAATGAATATGATTCCCTAAAATAACCCTAGACTGGTTGACATGCCATTAAATGGAATCATTTTAGTAACATTTAGTCCATCTGGAAAATATAGCTTACATCCATTTTTTTCTGACAATAATTAACAAGTATATTGATTAGCTCAATAAATTGAATAATTCACAAAATGTCTATCTGTACCACTAAGAATCTACCATTTTTGGCCAGATTTCAACAAGACTTTTAGGAATTGTTAGTATCATCCCTGAAAAGGTTTTAAACTCTATTTGGCCAAAATTATTTAATTTTTTAGCCTCTAAAATGAAACTTTTTATCAATAGAATAAATGCTAAGTAATCCGGAAAGTTATGTTACATTCATGATTAGAAAGAAATGTTTTATTCAAAAATACACTTTAATTGCTTGCCTTATTGGATGGGGCTGTAGAATATGCCAACTGCCTCTCTGTAGAGACATAAACCACCCACTCCCATGATTATCTTTGGTATAACTCTCAATTGTATTTGATGAAGCTCCAGTTCTGGAGTTTTGGGGAATGTAGAGTACCCCTTCATAGTCAGTATTCCTAGGTCCACTCTAACCTGGAGTGGTAGCATCTGATAGGGTCCTATCTATGGGTCAAATAGAACTAAACTGCATTGTTTGAAATAGGACTGTTTTTACATTTAACTGTGTGTAAACAAAAAATCGTCTACTTATGCTTAACTGATTTGTATAAATCGAACTGTTTATATGTATAAAAAAACCTACAATGGTTGAAATGCCATAAAACCAAACCAAATCAGACCAATCAAAAAGTGAGAATTGGGAGAGAGGAAGGGGGGATAATCACTTCATAGTTATTTGAAAAAGAGGATGTAAAAAAAATTTTTATCATTAGTAAGTGAAGTTGGAGACTTTAGTTGAGGGTGATCTGAAGGCTTCCTTTTCAAAACCTACTACACCGAGGTGTAGGGGAGGGTGCTACTCCATTCCCTAGTTTGCTCCACCTTACTCTTGATCCTTACCTTATAATGCTGAGTGTTAAGCAAGGTGGCATCAAGTACCATTTTTTGAGTCTTTGGTATGACTCTAGACCATTGGTGAAAACTCTACTCATTAGTCCAATAACCTATATTGTAGCTTTTAAGAGAGTTGTCTTCTTTTTAGATGAATACTTTTCAGATATGAATGAACATGAAAAAGCACAAGAAGCAATAAAACTACCATGGTGGTTAGAAGAATTATTCAATACTTGTAGAATTAAAATGTCTTAAGGGGGGTGTCTTCGTGGTGTAATGGTTAAAGCGATGGACTGCGGAATCGTAGTACGCAAGTTCGTACTCCAGTCACGCTATTACATTCACTTTTGGACAAATACCCTTGGGAAAGGTATGAACCCCCTTATCCTCCCAGCTATGGGTTAAATAGTACCACTACTATTCTTCTAGGAGAATGGCTTTGGCATTAAATAACCTAAAAAGAGTTGATATGCCATTAAACAAAGAAACCAAACCAAAATTTCTTAAGAAGTGTACAGAGATCCTCCTGTTGAATTGATATATGTAACAACTGTTTATATTGAGAATTTTTGGAAAATAATTTGCCTATTCATCAAGAATTTACAAAATTATCTGACTGCAAAAGGATTAATGGCACTACTTGATGCAAATAATTTTCTATATGGTTTCAAATATTTCTACCTAATACTACAAATTTATACACAGTTATATGGTTTTAAGTAGCTATTCTTGTTTGATGATGGTAATGAGATTTGATACTGTATGACTGTGCAAACACAGTTATATGGTATCAAATATTCTTATCTAATACTAATAATTTTTAAACAGATCTATTTGATTCATAGGTGAGACTCAAACAGATATTACTACTTGAGGTTAGAGTGGACCTTGGAGTAGTGGTAATGAAAGGGTTCTCCACACTCTCCAATGCTCCAGAATAGGAGCCTCACCATCAAAGGCAGTTTAGTGTCATACTCAAGATACCCTCTTTTTATTTTTTACAATTATTTTAAGGGGGTTACCTGTCTCTAGGGGCATATAGTCTGAATATTTTGAGTCCTGCCAACAAGGCTGCAAAATATTTGATTAATAAATATATACTAATTATCATTAATTTAAAAAGGAAAAAAAAAAAATGAAAACTTGCACACACCTAACATTTCAAAACCTCAAAGAAAAATAAAATAAAATAATAGGTTTTTCTTTTGTGAGTTAGAGTACTGGTATATTTAGAAGACTATTAACTTGTGTAGTGAGTTCACTTCTCGCAGGTATTCTACTACTGTGAGATCCCTGTACTGTACTATAATAGGTAGGAGAAATTTTTGTTTTTCACCCATTATAGGGATGAGGTGTTTGCAAATATACAGTCAAACAGTATAATCATTTACTAAGATCTACCTTGGTATAGCACCTGGTTAGAAGTATAGGACACCTAGAGAGAACTGAATCCACTTTCAATGATTTGCTTCTCTAGTTTACAGATCATTGCATTATATCAGCTACCTATTCATACATAAGTAATTTTTTTCTTCTTTTATTGATTTTTTGTTGTTTTCTTTGTTGCAAAGACCAAGAATAAGCGTAAACTTGACGTAAGTGATGATGAAGATGGAGTTGAAGTAAAGAAAGGAAAGTCAAGCCGCTGTGAAGAGCACCCTTCAAGCCAGTCGAAGGATGAGGAAAAATCATCCCATCGTCACAGAGAGGAATCCGAGAAATCCAAACACAGCCGAGAGGATGAAAAAAGAGAGAGAAAATCTAGCCATCGAGATGACAGCAAACATCATCGTGATAGTAGTAACAGTCATCATCCTAATAATTCCACTACATCCAAGTCCCATTCATCAAAGAACCAGGGTAATTTTATATCCGTTATTGCCACATTTTTTTTTACTGGCTACTTCATCCTTTTCTTTTTGGGGGAAAAATTGTGGGAATATAGAGCAAAGAATTAACTTAGGAAAAAAATTTACATCTACCAAAGATGCTTGCAATGTTATGTAGCAATATCTTAATGATCTTTCTCATGGAAATTATTGATGGCCATAGATAGTGCATAAGTGTGAAAACATGAAACTAGGAGTTATGGGAAAGGAACATAATGTTTGAGTCGTCATATATAGGTTTTTAAACCGCTCTGCCATAATGGCTAGGAGAACTTTTTGCATTCCTCTCAAAACAACTTCTTAATTTGTCTTGAATGGAAGCAAGCTATGATAATTTTTGGTATTAATGTGTGTGTGTGTGTGTGTGTATATATAATTGAAAAAAACTCAGTAAACTGTCATTTGGCTATTATAAATTTATTTCAGCTGGAGATTAAAAAATCCTCCTATGTAAGTGTGCATTTTGTGGATTACAGAGGATTAAGGTCTCAGATTGAATTATTCCCTACTCATCTTTCATTGGATATATATATATATATATATATATATGATTTGAGTGAGAGCCATGATGATATATCTACAACAGCTCTGTGCTGATACAGGATGTAGCATGGAAGACCTACTGAGAGCAATGGATGATCGGGACAAGTGACAGGAGAGGATTAGGGAAATCCATGCTAGCAGCACACCATGATGAGATATATATATATATATATATATATAGTTCTTTCTCTCTGACACTGTGCTACACATGAAACTTGACAATGGACTGAACTTAGTTTTAATATTTTGGGTTTTAAACCCACTCTACTATAGTAGCAATAAATACTTATACAATTTTTCTTGTTTGTATTTTACTTACCTACCTATATATATATACATATATATATATATATATATGTGTGTGTAACATATTGAAAATTCTTTTAATATATATTTTAAAGGGATAGATATTCCCCTAACACTTCTAGAGAAGTCGCTATGGTGTAATGGCTAAAGTGCCGAACTGTGGCTTTGAATTAAGCAAATTTTAAACTTCAGTCTCACTATTATGTTCACTTTTAAACTATTAACTTTTAAAAAAGGTATGAATCTCCTTATCCAGCCAGCTATAGGTTAATAGTATTACTGCTGTACTTCTATAATGATAACTTTGGCATTAAATAATCCATGAAGGTTGATATGCTATCAAAAACAAAGAAACCAAATTTAACATGTTTCCTTTATTTTAGAAAATATACTTAATCTGCCTGCAGTTGATGGATTTACTTAGCATTTTTTTGTTTTATATAATTTTTTTGCTGTTTTTTTTTTTTGTGATTGTTGACCTTGTTCTTTATATAAGTCCATTTTTTTTCTTATCTTTGTAGAATCGTCCAAAGTTGCCAGGCCATTTCATAAAATCATGGAAGGTGTTGTATTTGTGCTCAGTGGATTCCAAAATCCATTTCGTGGAGAATTAAGAGACAAAGCAATAGAGATGGGAGCCAAGTACAGACCTGATTGGATGGATGGATGCACCCATCTAATGTAAGGTTCTTTTTTGCTTCATTGAATGATGAGGAAAGAAAAGTATTAGGCTTAAACATGATATAATAAAGGCAGGAAAATAAGTATGCTTTTTATAACTAACAGAACTTATCTGAATTCAATAAATACATGATCTGTGATATTCATGAAGTATTAGAATGAGTAAAAATTTTGCAGTATTTTAATAATGTGAGGCACAATTTCCGCAACTCCAGCTGCTTTTGCCAATGCCATGAAGGTGACAAACCACACTGGACTGTGAGATGTTGAGCTCACCTGATATTTTCTGTGTGCTATTTGCCTCTATGGCTTGGAATATGGCATCAGAATCCATGTTTTTGGCCCTACCTAATTTTGCCTGACCATTGGGATTCTTGCAATGCAAATGGAATTTCTTTAACAATTTGGTTACTATACAGGGATCAACTGTGCCTTCATCTTTCACACAACAAATGTTTATAGTTGTTTCTGAGACATTATGGTCCAATCTGAACTCATAAAGCGTAATTTTTCAAATTAGGCTATTCTGCATATTTATCTGTGTAGCTTTTAAATCACACATGGAGTGAAGCAATGCCTGATGTGTCATCACAGCAACTACTAGGATATTAGCAACTATAACAAGTACTGCTTCAGTTACATGATCAATGCATTGCAAGCTAACATATTGCAAAGCTTTTGACATAAGTTACATGATCCAGGAGATTCAGGAATATATATTTACCCAACCCCTTTGCCACTGTTATGATGTTACACAAAATCAATTTTTTTTTCCAAGTGGAGATTTCCTTCTGCTAAACTCGTTGCCTAAGCAAGGCTAAAGATGCTTGTTAGTCCTAACATTTTCACTTAGCTAGAGGGAAGGGAAACAGAGGGATTCATGCCTTTTCCAAGAGCATTAGCACAAAGGGAAATGCAAACAATCTTGTCCACTATTTGAATTTGGATTGCTGATTCCATTTCCAACAATAGATATTATGCAAAGTATGCTTCCAATATTCACAACTAACAATTTCCATTGCTTTGGCAATTTGAACAATGAAAGTTATATAGCAGTAGATTGGCCAATTCAAAAAAAAAAATTCTTATTACCTGTAAATGGGCTAGTATTCTATACGTACAAATACTGTTTTGGAATTATTCTGAGTACCTGTAAGCCTCTGTTTTGTCAACTAGGATTTTGCTGCCTCTCATCACCCAGAAATTGTCTTAGAGAGTTCATCAACCATCTCATTTATAGGACGTAGCTGGATTCAGAACAATTCATGTGTTGGCTAAAAATTCCTATGTAGACATTACTGTTGAGAAATTAAAATATTAGTCTTGGATTTTAATTTTATAAGTGCTTAATTCCTTCTCCAATCTTTAGCAATTCAGCTACAGTTACTCATCAATAAACTGATTATTAATTTTTATTTAATATTGAATAGATCAAAGCCATGGGGAGTTACCTCCCTTTCATATAGTGGCAATGGTTTCACTTCACTTTTTACTAGCATTAGAAGCAGCTTCATTTGTAGTGGGGGGTATCAAATAATCCTGGTTGAATATGGTTTACAGCCTTTCCAGGCATTTCTGAATGTTTGGGTGAAATAAGGACAGAAATAGCCGAGCCATTGCTTGACAGACAATTGGTAATTATAGACATTTTAGGAGATATTAAACAATCTTAAATGCATTGTTTTCTCAGTTTTAAGCTAAATACTTATTGCTTTACTGGTACACTTTTGTATGATCATTTCTTAATTCAATTTTAGACCTATACTATATATTATTTGCTTTGTATTCCCTAGTCTGGCGCTCACTTGGTTGGCTGGGCTTAGAATGTGCTGATAGTATTCCACTAGAGGAGTAAGATGACCTAACTCTCTAAAAAAGAAGTATTCTGGGTATGACACTAAACTGTATCTGATGGTGAGGTTCCACTTGAGATTTGGGGTGTGTAGAGAACTCCTTGATCACCATTATACCCAAGTCCACCCTGATTCATTGTGGTAGTACTTATTAGGGTCTGATCAAATAGGTCTGTTTGAAAATTATTCATATTCAGTAGGACACTGTGACAAAAAAAACTTTAGAAATAGCTACACAAATGTAATTCTCCCTAACCTGTAGGCATGAAATAACCCTAGATAGGTTGAAATGCAGTCAAAAAACGACCAAAGTGTCAGACATGAAGTGAAAGTCAAATTAAGTTGTAATGGTCTGTTAGATTATTTTAATTATTGTTTCCAGTTTTGACATTTTTCCAATGTTTTATATTTAACTAGTTAATTTTAATTTTTTTTGCTGAGAAAATTCTCTTGACTATTCTATAAATGTCTCTTATTTCAAAGAACAGTTTTCTTTTGTAAATCAAATTAGCTGTGCTTGTTAAGAATTATAAATCAGTGTTTCCTTCTGGTTTTTTTTTACCGTTTTGGAGTTTTCTAACTTGATGATGCAGTCAAAATCTCACTACTGTATAGTAATATTGGCATAAAATATTGATTGTAGGCTTTAATTTTCGTTTGCCCTTTTGGCAAGACTTAGAATATACTATCTCCTACAGAAGGAGTATGATCCCTTTAAAAAGGGGTGTTCTGAGTATAACATTAAATTGCATCTAATGATGAGGTTCCTCTTAAGAACTTGGAAATGTGGAGTACCCCTTCCTTGTCATTATTCTCAGGTTGACTCTGATCCAAAGTGATGGCACCTGTTAGAGTCCCATCTATGGGTCAAATAAATCTGTTTAAAAATTATTCATATTCAATAGGATTGTGTGCAAAAAAAAAAAATTATAAAACATCTTAAGAAACAGTTAATAAAAAAATGTATACATGAATGTACAATGAATATAATTCCCTAACCTCTAGGCATAAAATAACCCTAGACTGGTTGACATGCCATTAAAATCAATCAATTTAATTTGATTTTAATCATAGTTGTAAGATCTTATGAATCAGCAACTCTGATATAGTTTTCCATATATATCTCACTTGGATGTGAGCTGTTAACTCCACTTTCATTCTGCAGTTGTTGATTAGATACCTGTCAAAATATGTCAATTATTTTGACATGTTTGTTAATTTAATGTTGTTAATGAAAAAGTTGGTTGTAGTTTGAAAAATTTGGTTTTTGTATGGTTATTACCAACTATTGTGAGAATTCCTTAACACAGTAATGTATATTTACTTGAGCTTAGTCTGGCTCAAGGCCAATATAGTAAAGCACCCATTGAAGATCAATTTCCCAACATATGAATGAGGGTGAGCTGAAAAATTCATAGGCTGAGGTTATATTTGCTGTTGATGACTTTCATGATCAATGGGATCCAAGCACTGCAACACCAATTGAAGAAGTGTATGGAACCACACTAGGAGGATTATGTTAAAGAATAAACGTCATTTGGTCACATTTTATGAGAGTATCTTGGTTAGCCTATGAACTTTTCAGCTGACCCTTGTATAACCACTTACTATTAATGCAGCTGTCTTTATTTGTTTTAAAAATGTATTTATATATCATAGTAACTGAGTGAAATCTGATGGTATGAGAAAGAAGACAGTTTGAAAAACCAAATGGATATGTTTATATTTACCTAACCCCTCCACCACTGGCAGGATGTGACATAGTCAATTTCTAAGCAGAGTACAGCTCTTTTGAATTCAGAGTTGTCCTTTTCCTTGACTGATTGCCATACCAAGACTAAAGAGCCCAGTCTGCCCTACCATTTTCTTATAGTTAGAGAAAGAAGAGATGGATCCATTTCATTCCTGAAGGCATTAGCACAAAGTAAAACACAAACAGCCTTGTTCAGGATTTGATCTCTGGTTGTCGTGTCCATTTCCCTTAGATAATAACTGTTACGCCATGCACCTCCTCATGTTCCACTTGTGATCTAGCCTCAACAGAATGATTTTATTATCAGAAATGAATTCTTATGGTGCAAGGGATAGTTCATTTTTGGTAACAGTTTGAAGACCGATATGTTTCAATGGTCATCTGGCATCTGACGATGCCAGATGACTATTGAAACATGTCAGTCTTCAAACTGTCTTCTTTCTCATAACAGCTATTAATATTCCTAATAATTTTCATAGTGTTTTTTTTTTGTTTCTTTTCTCTTAAAAGATTTCTGTTTTCAAGATATTATAGGAAACTTTATATTATTGTTTTTGCTAAACATTTACATTATTATTATTCATGAATCTATTCAGGCTCGTGTCTTCATTTTAGTTGTTATAGTCATAATAATTGGCTCCTGCATTCTCTTTCTGGCTCTTTGAGTACATGTTGTATTTACTAACCTAGAAATTTTAAGCTGAACCTGTTGTTCAATTAACCCTGTCAGCTGGGGCTGTAGAATACACAGATTGGATTTCTGCTGGCAGAACATTAAACTGCATCTGATGGTGAAGCTCCAGTCCTGGAACTATGGGGAATCTGGAGTACTCCTTCATTACCATTACTCCCAGGTCCCCTCTGACCTGGATAGGTAGTATCTGTGAAGGTCCCATCTATGGGTCAAATAAAACTGTTTGGTCATTTACTAAAGATTATTATTATTAGTTATTTGAAACTATACAGCTGTGTGAGACCATTTAATTGTGTGCAAACAAATCATTAATATCAAATAGAATTATTAGTATTTGAGAGGAATATTTAAAACCATTTAACTATATACAAAAAAAATTATTAATATTAAGTAGGATTATTATTATTAGCAATGCTTGAAACCATTTAACTGCATGCAAACAAATGCACTCTAATTCATTTAAAAATAGCTACCTACAAACTATTTGCTTACAAATCATACATAAAAACCAAGTTTGCCATTAAATAACTCACAATTATTATTATGCCATAAAATATCACTCAACTAACATTTTATTCAATTGAATTAAATTTTAAATTCTCAGATGAAAATGAGGAAACAATTCCAAGTCGGTTAATGTAGAATAATGATAATTCCTCATCTTAGAAATTCAAATGGCAACTGAGGGGAATCCTTGTGATGTAGTTGCTAACATACTGGACTGCGACATCATAGTAAGCAAGTTCAAACTCCAGTCCCACTGTTACATTTACTTTCAAACTTTTACTCTTAGGAATGGTATGAACTCACTTATCTTTCAGCTGTGGGTTACATAGCAAAGTACTATTCTTTTACAAGGATGGTTTTGGCCTTAAATGACCCACAAATGCTATTAAACAGAGAAACTGAACTAAATCAAATAGCAATTACATCGTTATTCCTTCTTGTTGTTTCTCTAATTATATTCTATCTAACTCATCTTGGAATTTTTTTCTTTTAACCAGAAACTTCTTTCAAACTTTGACTTCTAAGACACCATTATTGCATTTCATTTTTTCATATCTTTTACCTATCAAAATTGGTACACAATGTATACTTCACTTTCTGTAATTATTGATACTGATTAAATTAGAATCCTGCAAAAAGAACATTCTTGCCTTCAAACTTCTAAGCCTTCTAAGCATTACTAAATTACCCTTATTATTATGTCCTAGGTATAACACTAAACTGCATCTGATGGTAAGACTCTAATTCTGGGGATTGTGGAGTACTCCTTCATTGCCATTACTCTCAGGTCTACTCAGAGTGGTAGTACTTGTTAGGTTCACATCTATGGATCAAATAGATCTGTTTAAAAATTATTTTGATAGCACAGTGTGCAATGTAATTATGAATGTACAATGGACACAATTCCCTAATCTCTAGGCTTAAAATAACCTTAGATTGGTTTGACTTGCCATTAAAATCAATCATTTTGTTATCCTGTCTGTATTGATTCCAAATATTTTAAATCATTTGAGTTCTGGCAAGTTTTTTTAAAAAGTTTAGCATAAATTGAGGGTATCTCTCATTGAATCCTGTTCATATAATACCTATAGCAAATGCTTCTTGTTTTGGTTTCTTTTCAAGTTAAAGAAAGTATAAAAATTTTGAATGCTAAATTTTAAAAGTCAGTTTGGTGCAAAATCAGTGTTTAAGTAAGGAAAGTACAATTAGTGTATTGAATCTGGTTCCAGTGTGCCAAGGTGAATCCAAGAGTTACATGGGTTGAATATCGCATATATGGGTTTAATCAATTTTCATAAAATTATATTTGATTATATGAATTTAAAAAAGGTATTAGAGAAAAACTAGTATAAAGATCATCTTTTAATTTGTTAAAATGCATAAATGTATAGAAACTATAAACAAGAAAATTGCAGAGTAAGGAAAAAGGATTGGGGGGTTTTTTTGTTTTTTTTTATACTTTGCTAGATTTTAGTTTAAAACTTTTCCTGCATAATTAAATTTCATGGTCATTCCTGTGATGATGTTAATTATCCACAAAACAATAAAAATTAGTACTGGGGTGGCAAGTTACTGAGTGTGTATCCACTTCTCACAGCATAAGGAGAGTTTTTTGTTTATTTTATTTATTCATTTTTTCAATCTTTGGGGTAAATCCACTTACCACAGTTAACAGTAACAACATTTTGAGTGGATATATCCACTTTCTGCAACAAAAGCATTAATTAAGGTTCAATACTTAATTTCTGACTGAAGTGACATTATACTGTCAATGGAATTTATATAATTGTCTCAGAAATCGTGCATTTTAGTATAAAAACATGGTCAAATATGATGGCTCAGTTGGCTGGGGCTGCAGAATACACTGACTGCATCTCTGCAGAGGGGAAAAACTCTCCCAATGAGTGTCCTGGATATGTCACTAAACAATCTGATGGTGTGGCTTCAGTAATGCTGGAGCTTTGGAGATTGCAGAGTACCCCCTTCCTTGCCATTGCTTCCAGGTCCACTCTGACCTGGAGTGGTAGCACCTGATAGGGTCTTATCTATGGGTCAAATAGAACTGTTTGACATTTATACTGTGTACTTATGCTAAACTGAATTGTTTGAAATAGAACTGTTTGATCATTTAATTGTGTGTAAACAAATGATTAATTTTTAATTGAATTGTTAGTGATGCATAGCAATACTTGGAACCATTTAACTTTTTTGACATGTTAAACTGGATTGTTTGATCATTTAACTGTATGTAAACAAATAACTGATGTTTAATGGAATTGTTTGAATTTAATAGAAATACTTGAAAACATTTAACTGTGTGCAAAAATGATTAATAGTAGATAGAATTATTTGTATTAGATAGAAATAAGTGAAACCATTTAACTGTATGAAAAAAAAAGAGCTCAGTCTCATTTAAAAATGTTATCTACAAAATGTTTGGAAATCATATATTTAATATAGATGTATTAAAAGGATTTAGTATTAAATGACCTACAATGGTTGATATGCAATAAAACCAAACCAAATCAATGTTCAAATGTGAATTGTTTTGCACTTATTTTGCTGTTTATTGTGGAAGTTGCAATGAAAGAAGATCTATCACGCAAATGCAAGATATCCATAAAATATAAGATGGTACATTTTGTTTCCATTCCTTACTGTAGCAAAAGAAACTAGGATGGTTGTAAGACAAGTTTGTCTTGTTTCTTCCATTTCACTAAATGAAAGTCTATATAAGTAAAATTATAGCCCCTAAACTAAAAAAAAAAAGAAAAGTTTCTTACCTTTGTGCTCCTCAAGTTTTGTTGCATCTAGTTGGCATATCAATGCAACACATGTGCATTTTCTCCCAAAATTCTTCTACTTTTAACTTAGTTGCTAATATTTTGTTTACCGTATATACTCAAATATCACCCAATCTTGCATATTGTGCAACCCCTCAAATTTGGTCTCCAAAAGATGATTTCATCATTTATCTTGTGTATCATGCAAATTCCATTTTCAGTAGGCTAGGCTAAGGCTCTTAAATGTTTGTGAAAATATATTTTCTTTTCTATTTTTGTTTACTGTAATTTTTTAAAATGATTTTATTGAAAATACTGCACTACAGCAATATAGACGCAGCTGACAAGATACCAGTATAGGAGACATCTAGTGGCAAAAATGTAAACTACCGATGAGCTAAGCAGTGTAAATCTACAAACTATGGTAATGAAAGGTAATTTGTGAACACTATTCTAATTACTATACTTTATCATTATCTTAATTAAGAATGACTTTTAAAAAAGTTGCCTTACAGATATCAACTATGTACACAACGTTTATATCTTCAAATTAGGCTAAAATTTAGGGCTCAAAAGTCTCGTGATACACAGGTATATATAGTATACAGTTATTTTTATGCTCCTGCTGAAATTAAATGTCTTTTTTTTTTTCTTTTTTTTTTTCTTTTTTTTTTTCTAGATGTGCCTTTGCAAACACACCCAAATATGCCCAAGTGAAAGGAAAAGGCAAAATAGTGACAAAGCATTGGATCACTGATTGCTACAAACAGAAAACATTGTTACATTGGAAGAAGTAAGTCTGTTTTTGTTGAGCCCTGAAACCTGACCCCACACATACTGATACTCTATCCCTAGACATTAAATCTCACTATTTCCGAACTACTTGTATAAACAGAAAATATAACAGATGAACAAAACTGATAAAACATATAGGAATAGTTCTTTGTTGTTTATTTTTTATTGTTTTCAACTAGTTTTGACCTAAGGTCATCATTAAGAAAAAATTTTGTGAAGAAAAGTTTTAAAAATATACTATAAAAGAAGTGTTGAAAAATGAACTTGTGACATAGCATATCCATTTGTTAAAAGCCTATTCAGCTAGGGCTGTAGAATACATCAACTGCATCTATGCAGAAGAGTAAAACTTCTCCAGCGAATGTCCAGAATATGACACTAAACAATCTGATAGTTAAGCTCCTGTAATGGAGCTTTGGGGAATGCAGAGTACCCCTTCATTGCCATCACTCCCAGGTTCAACTTGGCCCAGAGTGGTAGCACCTGATAGTCCTATCTATGGGTCAAATAGAACTGTTTGGTATTTAAACTGTACAAACAAATGACTTAGGCTAAATTGCATTGTTTGAAATAGAACTGTTTGATCATTTAACTGTATGTAAACAAATGACTAATTGAAATGTTTGTGATATTTAACAATACTCGGACCCATTTAATTTTGTTGACTTTGGCTCAATTGAATTGTTTGAAATAGAACTGTTTGACATTTAACTGTGTGTATCTATAAAATTTTGTTTACAAATTATATATATTTAATGTAAACACAAGATTTAACATTAAATAACCAAAAATGTTTGATATGGCATAAAACTCAACCAACCATTTGTTGAATGAACATTGTTGTTTGGTATCCAAGTTCTTCAACTGACAAAGTTACTTATAAACAGCCTTACTGAGAAAAAATTATCACAAAATCTGGTGAAAGGACAAAAAAAAAAAGACAATCTGACATGTTTTGTCTGGTATCATCAGAATATGAATTATTTTTTTACTAAAAAATAAATCTACATTAACCCTTTTGGTATGGCTCACTTGGTAACAAATTTTATAGTTGGAACGAAATCTTGACTATAAAATAAAAAAAAAGTGTGCAAATAAAATATTTTTTTGGAGTTTCACAATTACAATACTATAATATACTATTGGCCTCCGTGGGTGTATCACATGAGTTTGTTTATAAGAGAATTTTTTAGTCACTAACACTTCTAAAAATGACTGTTTTACTAAAGTTTTACAACTAATAAAGTTTTTAATTTTCTTTTTAGGGCTGGTGTATATCAAACAAATGGCATTTTCAGGGAGTGGGGTTATATTGTACAAGATTCAAAATTTTTAAGTAATGTGGACTAAAGTTGCATCTTGCCCTTATGCATTAAGAAATATTTAGATCCACACTTGAAAAGGTTAAAGAAAGAGAAATGTAATTTATTCAAATCATCTTAATGCTTAATTTTAAAATCTAACTATAGTTATTGAAAAGATTTCAGTCAATTATTATTTTTTTGGCTTTTAGTTGGCCACATTCTATAAGTCTAAATTTGGTAAGGAATGGAGATGTAGTGTAAAAACCTAGACTTCAGTTGATGATGGAACCTTTGTCGAGCAAACCGATTTTTATAATTTTTAGATCATAATTTCAATCCAATTGAAAAGAAAAATGTTGTTCTAATGATTTAAAAAAAAAAAGCATAGCAAGAATATATAGAAAGTTTTTTGATTGACAAGTCTTATGTATGTATTTACCAACCCCTCTGCACAGGCAGGATGTGACACAAGGTCAATTTTTAAGCATATTTTAACAGGTTTGAATTCAGTTTTCCTTCTCTTAGAGTGGTTGCCTAACTGTTGTGGCCTTGAAGAGTCAGAAATGAATAACACAAAGATGTATGGTTTACAGCAGTATATATTTACGGAAATACTGACAGTAACAGTTACTGGTAGCTGACTAGACTCACTATTTATAGTGTTGGAGAGGGTCCATACAGTGACCTCATGGGGTATATCACCATAACACTAACCAAGGCTGAAGAATCTGGTCTGCCCTATTATTTTACCCATAGCTGGATGGGGAATAAGAGGATTCATATCTTTCTCAAGGTTATTAGTGCTTTGTGAAGGACAATCAGTATCATCCAAGATTTGAACTCATGTCACCGTGTCCATTTCCTACAACAATAACCATTACACTATGGGCATCTCCCATTTTATGTAACAAACTTCTTCATTACCAATTTCTTGCTAGTTCACTCTGACTATGAATGGTAGTATCTATGGTTCAAATAGATCCATTTAAAAAATCCTTGGTAAGGCAACTAGTTTAGGAGAAGGAAAACTCTGAATTCAAAACCAGTTTTATTCTGCCTATTGACCTTGTATTCTGCCTATAGTGCTGGGTTTTTGGTAAATATATACATTCTCTTATTGGTTTACTAGTACTACAAGGTGGAATGATAAAATTGTTGTCCTAAAGAAAACAACACTCGGCTTTATTTTGTAACTTTTATTGAAAAAGATCAATTCAGGTAACTTGATTATGTAGTAGAGCTGACATCTATTCAATGTGGCGGCCTTCAGTCTCAATCACCACCTCGATACAGATCCGGAACTGGGAGCTCGCCTTTTCCACAAGCGCTGGCGGGAGCTTGGCAAATACTGGCGATCAGGCTGGCTTTGGTGTTGTAGGAGGTCATGTTGGTGATGTTTTTGATGTATGACCAAATGAAGTAGTCCAGCGGGTTCAAGTTATAAACTTCTTGGCTAGTGAGAGAAGGGTACAAAGTCGTAGCACTCCTTCTGAAGCCAAGCCTGGGTCTCTTTGGACTCGTGGGCCGGTGCTGAGTCCTGCTGCCACACCCAGGGTCAGCCACCAGCCATCTGATTGCACCAGGGGATCACCACACTCTTCCGCACATCCAGGTACACTTTGGTGTTGACTTTCAAGCCGACTTCGAAGATGTGAGGTGGCATGATGTGGCCCTCACTTGAAACCACACCAAAGACCATAACCGTAGCCAGAAATTTTGTTTTTGTCACCCTGGGCACATCCCTGTTATTCGTGGCAATCCAACGATGGTTCTGGCTGTCATAACTTGGATCGGTAGAAAGCATGAGTTGTACAGCAGTGCATCTCCGATCTCGCTTGTTGAACATTGTGTCACTTTCAGACATGATAGAAGACTCCTATCGCTCTTGGGATTTGTACACAACTGGCCAACTAGTAGATGGTCTGTAACCAAAAGAGAAAACCGGCTTTCATTAAACGGAAATGAATCATGTCGTCTTTTCTAGGGTGACAATTTTATCGTTCCACAAGTTCAATGGGTTAAGTTCCAATTCACAATAAAAAGAAAAAGATATTTTATAGTTTATTTACTTCATTTTATTCAACTTTTCCTGAAGGGTTATATTTTCTAATATTTTACTCATAGTCCAGGTTAAAGAAACCCACAGACAAACTTTTTTAGATCTTATTCTTTTTTCAATACAGGTATAATTGGGGAGCAAGAAAAGTTTTGATAAATTGACCAAAGCTTGGCCTTTTACGAAAACTTTTATTCCCCGATGATACCTGCTTTGGAAAAATAAGGTCTAAAAATTTCTGAGATGAAGCTTGATGATTTTTATCATTAAGGGTTTTCAGACAATTGTCTTCATCTTTATTGTCATTTCCACAACGTTTTGGCTGATATGTCCTCCGGCCTTCTTCAGGTGTTTGTCAAACTTTGGAACCTACTCAGAACTTCAAACCACATCCTTTATTTAATCCATGGGAGTCACTTGTTCTGATTCCGTTAACCATAACTGTGCTAAGTGCTAAGTATTCCTGTATTGTTACTCACCTGCAGTCAGGATTGAACCTGAAACCTTCAGATGATTGTCTCTTTAGAAGCTTAGGGAACCAATACCTTTAACTGTTAAGCTATGTGTCAGAGTGAATTTTTGGGATTTATAAACTTAATGTTCTTACATCATTATGATTACTACTACTACTACTTTGTATGATTTTTACCGAAGCTCATATTCAGATTTTAAAAAAAAATCTAACCTTTTTGATTATTGGTTCTCATTGTATTCATCTCTATACTTGGTCTACTCAACAAGTCACTGTAGTCCAACATATGTGCTGATTCCTTAAGGTGTCTAATTCTCCAGTGTTCTTCTTAATCAATTATTTTAACTTCATCCCATAAGGGCAGATGGTTTCCCTTTTCCATGTATGGTCCGCCATACCTAACTTTTCAATTTCACCTTGTACTACTGCTTTTTGATGTTCTTCTAGGCTTACTTTTAGTGGGCGGCATGTCTTGCCTTTGGATACTTTACCACAACTACAAGGGATGGAGTACACACAGTTCTTGGTCATTTGAATTTTGTTAATAGCTTGACACAGAAGATATACCTCTGGAGAGTTGAGCCACTTGTGAACATTGTCCTGATGTCATACGGACTACATATTTTTTGGATCCTTTTGACTAAGCCTCTGACTTAGGGCAGATATACTGTGGTGAGTTTTTGGGTATCATCCTCTATCCTCCTATCCAGGTTTCTTGGAGCCAATGTTATGTGCTCTGGGTAGTTGTTACCTTGGAGGTTGTGTATTAAACTAATCATTTCTTCTTGATATGCATCAGTATCACTACTAATGGCTTTTGCTCGATGTTTTTAAGAACAGACTATTCCTTTCTTCACATTATATGGAGGATGGGAGTTGAAATTGAGGAACTGTCTGGTGAAGGTGGGCTTATAATACACGAATGACCTGAATCATTGCTCTGTGCATGTTACTAATACATCAAGATAGGGTAATTTATTATCTTGTTTTTTCTCCATAGTGAACTGTATAGATGGTTGGATTGAGTTCACATGATCAAGTAATGTTTGAACATCTTCTTGACAGGGCCAGAGAATGAATGTGTCATCTCTGTATCTAAGCCACATTGATGGCTTTAGTGATGTTATTCCTAATGCCATTTCTTTGAAGTATTCCATGTATATGTTGGCCAATACTATAGAATACACTGACTACATCTCTGCAGAGGGGTAAGACTCCCCCAATGAGTGTCCTGGATATGACACTAAACAATCAGATGGTGAGGCTTCAGTAATACTGGAGCTTTGAGGAATGCAGCGTACCCCTTCATTGCTATTGCTCTCAGTTCTACTCTAGCCTGGAGTGATAGCACCTGATAGGGTCCTATCTATGGGTCAAATAGAAGTAAACTGCATACTTATGCTAAACTAAATTGTTTGAAATGAAACTTTTTTGTATGCTAAACTGAATTGTTTGAAGTAGAACTGTTTTCGTCATTGAAATTGCATTTATGCTAAACTGAATTGTTTGAACTAGAACTGTTTTGACATTTAACTGTATGTGGAAAAAAACTATACTCATACTAAATTGTTTAATTAGAACTGTTTGACTAAACTGAATATCTTGAAATAGAAATGTTTTTGACAAACTGTGTACTTATGCCAAACTGAATTGTTTGAAATAGAACTGTTTATTTGTATGAAAATGGATTGGGCATTAAATAATCTACAAATGTTGATATGCAATAAAACCCTAACAAACCAACCAATACTGGTGGCAATGGCGAACCCATAGCCAGTCCTTCATCTTGTCAGTATGTATCAGATCACATCCCGAAGTAGGTTGTCTCTACACAGAAAGTCAACATTTCCATAAGATTATCTATCGGGATGCAGCTGCGTTCTTCCAGCAAGGGATCTGCAGCCAGTTTATCCCGTACCACAGCAAATGTCTCATCAGTAGGTACATTTGTGAACAGACTTACTACGTCCAGACTTACCATCTGGTTGGAACGAATGGGAACATTACTAATTCT
Source organism: Sepioteuthis lessoniana (assembly GCA_963585895.1). Taxonomy (NCBI): domain Eukaryota; kingdom Metazoa; phylum Mollusca; class Cephalopoda; order Myopsida; family Loliginidae; genus Sepioteuthis; species Sepioteuthis lessoniana. The sequence goes on along the minus strand of CAUZXS010003824.1, from coordinate 150,758 downwards.
CTCCACGAAGTGGGCAGAGTTCTTAACATATGATGAAGACTTACTGGCTAGGGAGCTGATGATCTTCACAAGGAAGTGGCTCACTGCGTGACTTGCTCAACCTCAGTTACTGACAATAGGTCTCAATGGAATACCGTCCTTATGTATTTTTGGAAGACCATATATATGTGATAGCTTACTGTAATGTTGAGTTAACTATCTGTATTTTATTTGTACTATGAGATTTTACTGAGGATCTGTGACAGCTTCCTTGCCTTCTTCAGGGTCGGGTCCTTCTTTACTTTACAATAGCTACCATTGTCAAAAAATTTGCCAATTTGTTGGAATATTCCTTCCTGTGTATTAACCACAGTAGCATTGCCTTTGTCTGCTGGAAGGATTATCATCCTATAAGGATTTGATTGCTAATCTCTCCACTTTTGAGATGTTTGTTTTCAAAGGCTTGAATTTCTCAAGTGCTTGTCTCACTTTCCATCTTAACTCATCAGCCTTGGCCTTTGGAATTTTCAAGACTGCATCCTTGATAGGGGCTATTAGATCTAAGTAATTGATCTACTTGATGGCCGCGGTGGTGGTGGTGAAGTTGAGACCTTTGTTTAGCACTGACTTTCCAGTAGTAGTTAGCTGTTGTTTACTGATGTTGACAATGATTTTCACTCGTTAGTAAAACGCTTGGATTTTTATTTTCGGGTTTTCATTTTCTCCAACTTTGTAATTTGGTGCGTCTTGACCGTATGAAATTCCTGTTTGTATGATTTATCCAGATATTGTTGGATTCAGGTTCTGTCTTCTATCATTGATATTCTTTCCAGGAATAGGGTAAGTTTGCATGAGATTTCTGACTGTAGTTGATGTTTATTCTATCTTGGACTAATTCATGCTCTAATCATTTTGCAACTTTCCATGCCCTCCTGAAGTTAACATGGAACTAGCTTGAGATCTCGGCATCTGAAAAGGTGGTTTGTCTTTTGTGTCAATTTTTGATTTAGTCTTTCTAATTGTCTCCATTGATGTATTATATTGGGTCCGTTCCGACTGGATATTAGTTTTCTTAATTTCTGAGACGAAGCTTGATGATTTTTTATTATTCAGTGTTTTCAGACTATTGTCTTCATCTTTACAGAATCAGAACAAGTGATCCCATGGATTAAATAAAGGACATGGTTTGAAGTTCCATGTAGGTTCCAGAGTTCGACAAATGCTTGAAGAAGGCCAGAGGACACATCAGCCAAAATTTTGTGAATATAACAATAAAGATGAAGACAATAGTCTAAAAACACTGAATGATAAAAAAAGTCTAAAAAGTTTGGCTTTGAGTTTCCTTTACTGCACTTGTCTACAGAAAGCTTAGATTTCTAGGTGCCACGATATCATAAGATGGTCTCAGGGTTAGTGCCTCCATTTGAATATTAAAGTTTACAAATTAAATGTGAAGATATTTCAAGATTCAGTCATGATACTTTTTAAATCAAACTTTGCATCAAATTCCACCGTAGACTCAATGTAGAATAATAACGTGAATTCTGCACTTATAAATAATGTTTCCTATTTTATTGTTGTACCAGAAGGCCAAAGGTTGGTGATCTGGAAGTAGATGTTGACCCTTTCGGCCAGTAACCCATTTTTCCTTTGTTAGAGCTAGCAGCAAAAGCCAAAATTTGGCAGAGTATTTATTTGATATAACATTTCACTAATTTATAAGATTCATAATGATTGGAAAAAACTTGAGTCTTTGAAAAAATGCTGACGGTTTACATGGTTATCGTAGCAATATATGTATTAGAATGCCAATCATCACAGATCCTATTTACCCAACCCCTCTGCTCAGGCAGGATATGACACAAGGTCAATTTTTTAAGCGAAGTTTAGCAGGTTTGAATTCAGAGTTTTCCTTCTCCTAGACTAGTTGCCTCACCAAGGCTGAAGAACCCAGTCAGCCCTACTATTTACCCATAGCTGGAGGGAGAATAATTGGATTCATACCTTTTCCAAGGGTATTAGTGCTATGTGAAATGCAATCGGTCTTGTCCAGGAATTGAACTCGTGTCGCCGTGTCCATATCCTGTGACGATAACCATTACACCACGGGCACCTCAAACCAATCATCACAGATCTTTAGAAATGTGGAAACAAAGACATTTGAAATTCTGCTTATCAATCATTATTAGAGCAGTGAAATTTAAATTTATGAATATTGTGTGTGAAGTAATATATTAATGATAATTTATTATCATACATTGTAGTGGTACATTATAATTAATGGGAAAATCAAGTAAGAATGGAATCAAGTAATGGGAAAATCAAGTAAGAATGGAACAACCTTTTCAAAAAGCAAGAGATGGGAGGATTTTACTTTCAGCCATCTAATCAATTTTTTCCTTTCAATTCTTCCATTGCCTAGTTGGCTGGGGCTCTAGAATACACCGACTGCACCTCTGCGGAGGGGGAAGATTCCCCACTTCCTAATGAGTGTCCTGGATATGACACGAAACAATCTGATGGTGGGGTTCTAGTGATGCTGGAGCTTTGGGGAATGCAGTATACCCCTTCATTGCCATTGCTCCCAGGCCCACTCTGGTCCGGAGTGGTATCACTTCATAGGGTCCTATAAATGGGTCAAATAGAACTGCTTGACATTTAAACTGTGTAAATAAATGATTTATGCTAAATTGAATTGTTTGAAATAGAACTGCTTGAACATTTAACTGTGTATAAACAAATGACTGATTTTTAATTGAATTGTTAGTGATACATATCAATACTTGGAATCATTTAACTGTGACCAAAAGTATGAGCTTAGACTCTTTTAAAACTTTATCAACAAAATGTATTTAAAATCATATATATTTAATGTATAAGTTTAAAGAGGATTTGGTATTAAATAACCAACTATGGTTGATATGCCATAAAACCAAACCATTTGGAAAGGGTTAATTATATCTACTTACATTATAAATGTTGACAGAACTATATTTATGCATTGTGTTTATATTGTTATAGGATGGATTTGCATGCTCTTTCCAATGGAAGACTTAATTTATCATATGCCCTGTTAATGGGGCTTAGAATACACTATTTCCCCTGCAGAATAGTAAGACCCACTCTAAAAAAAAATAGGGGTATCCTGGGTACAACACTAGACTATTATAGGAAGAATTTTGATCATTAAAAATAAGTTCAGTGTGAATGAAGGCCTCTCAAAATTAATATTGTTTCAGATTATGCTAGAAATTGCATTATTCACTAAGTATTTTAAGTGTATTACTCTAATAAAAAAAGTCTTGCTATAATATGCTGATTTTCCAGGGTATACCACTACATACAAACTTTAGATTTTTGGTAAAATATAAATAGATTTGTCTAATGTTTTATGTTGTACTTATTGTTAACCTTGTTATCCGTTGTTGTAGGTATCGATTAGTTGACAATACATCTGGTAAAGAAGATTCTGAAGATGAAGACAAAACCGTGAAAAGTTCTCAGGATTTGCACAAGACTGACTTACAGAGGAAAGAATCCAAATCAGATCCAGATCTTGTGCCACCAAAACGAGGTAGGACCAATCACTGAATCTCAACATCTGCAATCATTAGTGTATTGTATAAGAGCTAAATGAGGAGATATATATATATATATATATATATATATATATATAATTTGTATTTAGGTAGCAGATTCTCTTGTCATCAGGTTTTATTGTAAATGACAGACAAGGATTTAGTGTTGAGCTTTTTATTCAGCTTTTCTTGTTGGTCAATGAGATGTCACAAGTGTGGTTGTAAGTGAAAGTAAAGTTGATGACCTTAGTTAAGAGTGACCCAAAGGCTTCCTTTTCAATAGCTACTACACCAAGGTGTAGGGGAGTGTGCTACACCTTCTCCTGGATTACTCCACTTAATCCTTGATATGTGCCTTATAATGTTGAGTGTTAAGCAAGGCAGCATCAAGTACCATTTTTTTGAGTCTTTGGTATGACTCGACCTGGGATTGAATCCCAGTCTCCCCAGCCATTGGTGAACACTATACCCACAAAACTGTCTAAATATGTTAATGTAGTCCAAGTATGGATACTCTCAACCATTTTCAAAGATGGTTGAATAAAAGTGATAAGGCAAATAGGAATATTACTTTTATTTTTTGATTATTCTTAACTAGTTTTGACTTGAGTCATTGTCAAGAGGGAAGTTCTTTTTAGAAATTTAAAAAAAAAATTGATATTCTATAAGAAAAGTGCTTATATAAAATAAAAAATTAAAAAAAAATTTTTTTTAATTGAACTGGTGATGTTGCATATTCATTTATTAGAATAAAAAATTTTTCTGGTATCTAATTGTTATATATCTGCTGTTGAGACGTCTGACAATGACCTCTTCATTTGGGAGGTATGTGTTAAGCATGGAAGGAGTGTGTTTCAAATTAGCTATGAATACCCTTGATAAAATTATGAACCCCTTATCTCTCCAGCTAAGGTTTAAATAGTTTAACTGCTCTTCTACAAGAATGCTGTTAGAATTAACCCACAAAGGTTGATATGCCATTCAATAAAGAAACCAAAGCAAACTATCATATATATAATTAATATAATCACACTTCTAATACATGTTTATTTCTGGTGTTCTCAACATATTTGTGTATGTGTGTTTATAACCAGCCTATTGGCATGGTGGGAAGAGTGTTTGCCAATGGCCTGGGAGACTGGGATTCAATCCCAGGTTGAGTCATACCAAAGACTCAAAAAATGGTACTTGATGCCACCTTGCTTAACACTCAACATTATAAAGTATGGATCAAGGGTAAATGGAGCAATCCAGGGGAAGAAGTAGTGCCCTCCCCTACACCTTGGTGTAGTAGCTATTGAAAAGGAAGCCTTTGGGTCACTCTCTACTAAGGTCACCAACTTCATTTTTGCTTATATATATTAGCATTTGTGAATGTATGTATGTATTTATGTATAATTACATAAAGTCCATAGCCTGATAGATATTAGTTGAAAAACAAAAAGCAACAAAGTGCTGGTAGTCCTAAAAAGGCTAAAAAAAAGTTTATTTGTTGAAGTTGTCTTCTTTATTTGAGATGGCTTGGTGTAGAAAAGAGATTAGTCAGTTTATATGCAGTGTCTCTTGGACCGATGGGTCAATAAAAGAAGGTGGGGGAGTCAGAATGAAATATGTACTTGATGAACTTGATAAATTGATAGTGGATAGATAAACAGCAAATAAAGATAGAATAAAAGAAAGTAGATTAAGCCAAGAAAAAATAAATCAGTTATCTTTATATATACACACCCTCACACATACATGTGTGCTACCTAAAAATGTTTGGAATTTTACTATGAAGACAAAATCACCATGAATGGTAGTGTACAAGTCAACCTGGCATGTAAGTTGACCTCAAGATTGTTAGCTCAAAATTCTAGTTGACCTCAAATAAATGGTCTACTGTGATGTTCCAGTTAATATTTACAGTGAGTACATCAGCTGTTAGAAATGGCATGTGATATAGTATTAATATGATATTTGATTTGTATTACAGTTTTATTATTTTATATTAATCTGTATGTTAATTTATTAAATATGTTCACCAAACACAAGTTTAAATTATCATATCTACCAACCCCTCCACTCAGGCAGGATATGACACAAGGTCAATTTTTAAGCAGAGTTTAACAGGTTTGAATTCATAGTTTTCCTTCTCCTAGACTAGTTGGCTCACCGAGACTGAAGAACTCGGTCTGCCCTACTATTTACCCATAGCTGGAGGGAGAATAATTGAATTCATACCTTTCCCAAGGGTATTAGTGCTATATGAAATACAATCAGCCTTGTCCAGGATTTGAACTTGTGTCGTCCTGTCCATTTTCTACGATGATAACCATTACACCACGGGCACTTCCCAAAAGTCTACTAGAGTTACAGTAAGTTATGCATATCAATTGTTAGGAATACTGTTCCTCTGGTTACTTAATGGTAAAGATTTGGATTTTACCCCTGTAGCATAAATAAACCCCTGGTTTTGAAGAGATTTTTTGAGACTTAAAAAAGTCAACTTGTACATCATGCTTTACAGTACTTACCCCAACACTTCAACTATCTCATTAAAAGTTATTTTTTGCTTGTTGTTGGCACATTGAGTCACTAAGATTAGTGGCAAAAAATCTGTACTCCATTAGATTTGCACATGGTAGGAAAAATGCATTGAGCATGTTCATGCAACAACAAACTTGTGGTGAAAATCAGCTCACATTAGGAGATACGAAATTATTAACAAACACACATTCTAGTGAATATTTCTCTATAACAGTATAAAACACATTAGTTTGGACTATAGGTATAACTTACTTTCAGTGGTCCTGTCCCAAATATGATGAGGTATGTAGCTGGAAAAAATTTAATTATATGGTTCTCATATATGTACTCCTAATTTTTGGGCTTAAAAATCTGGAATAAATAGTACATCTTATACACAAATAATTCCAATGTGTGTGTATATATATATATATATATATATAAAATTCATGTTGGTTTCATTACTTAAATTTTCATTTATTGAAATACAGTCAACAGAGACTTAAAAAGTAAATTGATAAAGAAAAGAATTTTTAAATACTGAGTGTTTAATAATTTTCTTCATCCATTTTCTAATACATAAACCTTTATGCAATGAAACTCACATAAAAAGATGAGATATCAATTTGCTTTGTTTCATCCTGCTCAGCTGGCTAGTTTTAGAGCACTTCCTTTATTTTAAGAGAAACTTTTTAAAATGATTTGTTTGTCTAATATATATATATATATATATATATATATATGTATATATATATCCAGTGTGCTTTATTTTTAAACTTCCATAAATCAAATAATGTGCAGCTTTCAAACTGGTGATTCATAGCCTGAAGCTCCCAAATAATTAAAGGCTGGTGACTAAATCTCTGTCTATCTTGCAACACCTCTCCATTTCATGAGAAAGGATTGGTTCTGCAGTAGCATAAGGAAATTCTAGATGACCACTATATAATGAGTATACAGGTTCTTCCTTCCTATCAAAAAAATAATCTTGTATCCAGTTTTGCCATTGTTGAATAGCAAATCAATAATGCTATCAAACATTTTTTTATCTAAAATTAAAGTATCACTATAAACACATGTGCTAGATATCAGTTTTAGAACTTTTAGTATTATAAGCAGGATCTGAGTATATTTTATATTTCAATTTGATATTTAAAAATAGAATGCAAAGTAATGTGTGTGTGTGTGTGTATATATATATATATATATATATATATATATATATATATATATATATATATATATATACTCTTCAAAAAAACCAACAATCGGTCACATTAAGATAATAAATTTATTTTCGTCCTGTTAGAAAGCATTGATATAAATCAATGCTCTAAAAAATTCACGGGACTTCTTCAGATCAAACAAGAAATGGATTTTTTAGAGCATTGATTTACATCAATGCTTTTAACAAGATGGAAATAAATTTATTACCTTAAGGTAACCGATTGTTGTTGTTTTTTTTTTTTTTTTTTTTTTTTTTTTTTTTTTTTTTTGAAGAGAAAATTATTTGTTCTGTGGATTTTATTTACATTGAGCTCTTTACCAGGATTATTTAAAATTAATATTCTATTTTTGAATATTTTATTGGTCCTGATTGGAATTATTCCCTACTCCGTATTTACTGGATTGAATAATCTTTTATATATATATATATATATATATATAATACATGAGAAGTAGTATAATAAAATTGACTTTTTTCTCTTCCCCAGATCAATCAGATGAAGAATCAGAGGATGATACCGATGATGAGGTTAGACGGTAGGTTTACCCTGGAAACAGAAAAATGCTTATAAATATTATTTATTCATAAATAATACTGCTGGATTTCCATCAGTTGCTTGGCCTTTTCTTATGTGTGTGCATGCATATCACTCTTAAACTGCAAGAGAAATTCCAAACAATCATATTGTATATACTTATTCTCCCCTGCACTAAGAAATATATAGGGTAAGTTAATCTAGCTCCTCTTCCATGGGCATGATATGAGACAGGATTTTTGGTAGAGACCCTCACATGCACATATGTATACGTGAAGGCTGTGCCAGAAATAGCTTAGATTCTTTAGCATGTGGGGAGCTTTGGGGATAAATGTTGGGAATCATCTACATGGAAGCACATGGTTTTTATAGAAATTAAAGACAAGGCAAGCTAGAAATTTGGACTTCATATATTCTGAACACTAAAGATCTATGAGTTTTATCTGTTGTTGTAATAGTTCTTCTTAGTTAACATCATTAGCACAAAATGTTTTGAAAGTTGGGTGAAGAGCCATACAAATGGGCCTACGGGTCCTATCAGCAGGGCTTAGAATACACTGATTGAATCCCAAAAGGGATGTTCTGGGTATGACACTAAACTGCATCCAGTGGTTAGACTGAAGTTCTGGAGAGTGTGAAGTTACTCTTTTGTTGCCATTACTCTCTGGTCCACTCTAGCCAGGAGGCATAATACCTATTAAGAACACAATTCCTTAACCTCTAGATATAAAATAACCCTAGATGGGCTTAGAGAAACTTAAGAGACATAACCTGGTTTGGTTGTAAGAGTTCTACTCATGTAGTGTAAATCAATCGGTCAAATAATTCTTTTTATTTATTTATTTATTTAAAAAAAAAAAGACTGTATATTTGTAAAAGATTCAACAAAATGAAATACTAAGTTTTCAGAATTTTTCTTTAAATCTAAAATGCTTTCTTTTGTATGTGTATTTATATGATGTCCAAGTTTTTGTATTCATAGAATCTTACTAAAATAGATGAAAATAATTATTTGACCGATTGATTTTAATGGCTTGTCAACCAGTCTAGGGTTATTTTATACCAAAAGATTAGGAAATCACATTCATTACATGTTCATATTTACTCTTCTTTGTGTAGTCATCTAAAAAAATTTTTTTGGCACAGTCTTATGAAATACAACTAATTTTTAAACAAAGCTATTTCACTGATAGATAGGACCCTAACAGGTAATACCACTTCAGGTCTGAGTGAAACTGGCAGTAATGACAATGAAGAGGTACTCCACACTCCCTAGATCTACAGAACAGTAGCCCAACCATCAGATGCAATTTAGTGTCATATCCAAAACACCCCTTTTTTTGTAGACGGAAGGCATCTTACCTCTCCGTAGACAATACAGCCAGTGTATTTTAACATAACAGAGCTCATAAGAATTATTTAATCAAAACAGTTTTACAAAGAAAAAAAACTGTAGATTTAAGTGTTCCAATTTTTTTTATTTGTATATAATAATTTGTTTTACATACAGCTGTATGATTTCAAGTATTCCTATCTAATACAAATAATTTACACTCAATTATATGGTTTAAAGTAACTATTCCTATTCAATAATAATCATTCATTTGCACAGTTATATAGTGTTAAATATTCCCATCTAACACCAATAATTTGTTTCAAATAATATTCCTTAGTAAATAATTATAGCTCAGAGTTACTATTCTAAATACAAATAATTTGCACACAACTATATGGTATCAAGTATTCCTATCTAATACAAATAATTTGCAAACATCTTTTTGAGTCATAGATGGGACCCTAACAGGTACTACCACTCCTGGTTAGAGTGGACCTGAGAGTAATGGCAACAACTCCAAACACCCTGAGCTCCAGAACTGGAGCTCCACCTCAAAATACAGTTTAGTGTCACATACCCAGGACACTACTTTTAGGAGCAGGGGTGGTTTTTACCTCTCTGCAGAGGATGCAGTCAGTGTATAAGACTTGCCAACAGGGAAATGTTCAGTATTTCTTGATTTAGCAGTCAAACTAAATAAAGATAACAATTGATTCTATTCTTTGTATACTCAATATAAATAAAAACAATTATAAAAAATCAATTTTTAAGATATACATATATTCAGACATCTTATTCTAAAAGTCCATATATCTACAAAGCTAATGGAAATTTAAAGTTTGGTTTGGAATTACAGCATATCAAACATTGTAGGCTATTGAATCCCAAATCCTGTTCTTACATATATATTGAATATATGATTTGTAAACACATTTTGCAATACACACAGTTAAATGATCAAACAGTTCTATTTCTAACTATTCAATTTAGTATGTCAAAGTTAAATGGTTCCAAGTACTGCTATGTATCACTAACAATTCAATTAAACATCAGTCACTTGTTTGCACACAGTTAAATGATCAAACAGTTCTATTTCTAACAATTTAATTCAGCATAAGTCATTTGTTTGGGCTCAGTTTAAATCTCAAACAGTTCTATATAGGAACCTATCAGGTGCTATCACTCCAGGTCAGAGTGAACCTGGGAGCAATAACAATGAAGGTGTAATCTATATTCCCCAATCAGATTGTTCTATGTCATATCCACAACATTCGTTTTGTGGGGAAGGGGGCTTACCTCTCTGCAGAGATGCAGTCGATGTATTCTCCAGCCCCATCCGACTGGGTTATAGAAATTTAAGAGTTCCTTTAAACCCATTATCTTTTTGTACATCTTTTTGTTGGTCATCGTAAATAAAAAATTTTTGCCCCACGAAACTAATTAATAATATTCTATTCACCTTTAGTTAATCCTGAAATTTTATTTATAAAATCTAATATAAAATTCTGTTTCTCCATCAACAGAAGAGTCCATAACATAATTTTTTTTTTTTTAATGAAAATCCAGTATATAGCTAGCCAAGTGAAAATGAAAATCCAGTATATAGCTAGCCAAGTGAAAATGAAAATCCAGTATATAGCTAGCCAAGTGAAAATGAAAATCCAGTATATAGCTAGCCAAGTGAAAATGAAAATCCAGTATATAGCTAGCCAAGTGAAAATGAAAATCCAGTATATAGCTAGCCAAGTGAAAATGAAAATCCAGTATATAGCTAGCCAAGTGAAAATGAAAATCCAGTATATAGCTAGCCAAGTGAAAATGAAAATCCAGTATATAGCTAGCCAAGTGAAAATGAAAATCCAGTATATAGCTAGCCAAGTGAAAATGAAAATCCAGTATATAGCTAGCCTAGTGAAAATGAAAATCCAGTATATAGCTAGCCTAGTGAAAATGAAAATCCAGTATATAGCTAGCCAAGTGAAAGTGAAAATGAAAATCCAGTATATAGCTAGCCAAGTGAAAATGAAAATCCAGTATATAGCTAGCCAAGTGAAAATGAAAATCCAGTATATAGCTAGCCAAGTGAAAATGAAAATCCAGTATATAGCTAGCCAAGTGAAAATGAAAATCCAGTATATAGCTAGCCAAGTGAAAATGAAAATCCAGTATATAGCTAGCCAAGTGAAAATGAAAATCCAGTATATAGCTAGCCTAGTGAAAATGAAAATCCAGTATATAGCTAGCCTAGTGAAAATGAAAATCCAGTATATAGCTAGCCTAGTGAAAATGAAAATCCAGTATATAGCTAGCCTAGTGAAAATGAAAATCCAGTATATAGCTAGCCAAGTGAAAATGAAAATCCAGTATATAGCTAGCCAAGTGAAAATGAAAATCCAGTATATAGCTAGCCTAGTGAAAATGAAAATCCAGTATATAGCTAGCCTAGTGAAAATGAAAATCCAGTATATAGCTAGCCTAGTGAAAATGAAAATCCAGTATATAGCTAGCCAAGTGAAAATGAAAATCCAGTATATAGCTAGCCAAGTGAAAATCCAGTATATAGCTAGCCAAGTGAAAATGAAAATCTAGTATATAGGTAGCCTAGTGAAAATGAAAATCCAGTATATAGCTAGCCAAGTGAAAATGAAAATCCAGTATATAGCTAGCCTAGTGAAAATGAAAATCCAGTATATAGCTAGCCTAGTGAAAATGAAAATCCAGTATATAGCTAGCCTAGTGAAAATGAAAATCCAGTATATAGCTAGCCAAGTGAAAATGAAAATCCAGTATATAGCTAGCCTAGTGAAAATGAAAATCCAGTATATAGCTAGCCAAGTGAAAATGAAAATCCAGTATATAGCTAGCCAAGTGAAAATGAAAATCCAGTATATAGCTAGCCTAGTGAAAATGAAAATCCAGTATATAGCTAGCCTAGTGAAAATGAAAATCCAGTATATAGCTAGCCTAGTGAAAATGAAAATCCAGTATATAGCTAGCCTAGTGAAAATGAAAATCCAGTATATAGCTAGCCTAGTGAAAATGAAAATCCAGTATATAGCTAGCCTAGTGAAAATGAAAATCCAGTATATAGCTAGACTAGTGAAAATGAAAATCCAGTATATAGCTAGCCTAGTGAAAATGAAAATCCAGTATATAGCTAGCCAAGTGAAAATGAAAATCCAGTATATAGCTAGACTAGTGAAAATGAAAATCCAGTATATAGCTAGCCTAGTGAAAATGAAAATCCAGTATATAGCTAGCCTAGTGAAAATGAAAATCCAGTATATAGCTAGCCTAGTGAAAATGAAAATCCAGTATATAGCTAGCCTAGTGAAAATGAAAATCCAGTATATAGCTAGACTAGTGAAAATGAAAATCCAGTATATAGCTAGACTAGTGAAAGCATGTATTTGACTTCATCTGTACTACCATTTCTTGAGTTAAATATCTTTATATTTCATATCAAAATCACTCAGTTTGGCCATTAACAAAATATTTTGTCTTCTGATGACCTTCAATGACCTTGAAGGTTAACAACACATATTTTGTACACATAATATACAGTTTATTTTTTAGACCAAAGTCATGCCAATAGCTATACAAAAAAATTTGGTCTCTGTTCTTTTGACTATCTTCATCAAACTACATGTGCAAAATCAAATAAACTTCAGCATAATATTATATAAATAAGCGTGTTTCTGAAAACATTCACTGAGAATTCTCTTGCTTTTGATAATCTGATAGCGAGCCTTAGGCACCAAGTGCCAAAGCAAAAAACATTGAGTATTTAGAATGTCTGCAAAAACATTTTAAGTCATCATCTATTTAAGTAATAGTTTAGATGGTTTAAGAAAAATATTTATTACTTAATGTAATAGAATGACTTGTAAAGTAACCTTAATGTTACAGGTGTGTGTGATGACCTGGAAATGACCTTAATGTCATCAGGTGCAAATTGAGTAACTGTAGATATCATCAAAGACCTCCGAAAGAAGTTGGGGTATAAACAATGTATTTGATATTAGAAATCAAGCTAGCATAAATATAGGTCCCCATGTGCTAGGAAGGGACACATGAATCAGTACAGCAAATTCAGACATTTTTTAACATTCGTCAACTGTTGAGACGAACATTCTCGAGGTGACTGACTGTAGTTGAGGGCAACCCAAAGGCTCCCTTTTCAATAGCTTCTACACCAAGGTGTAGTGGAGGGTGCTACTCCTTTCCTTGAATAGCTTCACTTACCCTTGATCTATACTGTATAATACTGAGTATTAAGCAAGGAGGTATCAAGTAACATTTTTTGAGTTTTTAGTATGACTCAACCTGGGATTGAACCCCACTCTCCCAGACCATTGGCAAACACTAACCATCATGCCAAACCTATAGCTGGGGAATATAAGGGAGTTCATACTTTTTTCAAGGGTATTAGTCCAAAAGTGAATGTTATAGCATGACTAGAGTTTGAACCTGCTTACTATGATGTCACATTCCAACACATTAGCCACAATGTCGCAAAAACTACTTATACCTTTCCAAATGGTATTAGTCCAAAGTAAGTAAAAGTAAAGATGGCTCCCTTTTCAATAGCTACTGCACCGAAGTGTAGGGGAGGGTTCTACTCCTTTCCCTGGATTGCTCCACTTTACCCTCGTACATACCTTACATTGCTGAGTGTTGAGCAAGGAGGTATCAAGTACTATTTTTAAAGTCTTTGTGTTATATATTGACCCTCAACCGAGCCGTCAATCAAGAGATGCACCTGTGTAAATAAGCCAAAGAAGAGCGGAAGCAGGTGGGTGTTAAGAAAGAATATAGACAGGGTGCTCGCGGCCATCGGTCAGTCAGAGACAGGAATGCCAAAGTGAGAACTAACTTGCAGAGGGCTGGGCCCTGAGTGACCCACGATTGAGCAACTCCAGCCAAGATGTGAAAGAAGTGCTGCTATGGTCAAGAGAAGAACTTGGGTCAATATAACAGTCTGTCCCTGTCTCCACTCATCTCTCACACACAACAGAACATCACCCTTTCGAAAATAAAGTGTGAGAGATTTATATTTTTGTAAAGAAGTGTATTCGTTCGTTATTGAAGTCATCATTATTATTGACTATGTTTCCTGCTAATATACGCTATATATTTGTATATGTATACATGTAGTTGTATGTGGCTATACAACATTTGGCATGACGTGACCTGGAATTGAACCCAGGTCTCCCGGACCATTGGTGAACACTCTACCCACTTGGCCAATGAGCCGGTGATGTCAATCATTACAATGTCACACTCCAGCACATTAGACATTATGCCACAGGGACTCCTCTCCCTGTGCCATATTTTAAGCCACATAAACCACATTAACATAATCTTTTACTAAAAACCCTCTTCCACAATCAGCCCTAAAAAACAAACAAAATCCTTCTAACAACACGACTTAGACAAATAGATTTCTAGCTAAAATAATAAAGACCTCAAATGTTTTATGCACCTCCTTTTTCAAAGAATATATTTTTGTTTCAACTTAACAGCTAAATTTTGACTGTGAATAGTTTTTTGTTTATTATGATATTATATAAGGGAAATTTAATAATACAATGTTGAGTCCCTTCAAAGTTCTGTGGATGTGTCTGTGTGTAGATATGGGTTTATGATCTGTTCCACTGACCCACTAACATTAAAAAGTCTAGTGCCATCTGAGGTAGGTGCTTAAACTGTATTAGCTAGAATATCATTGATGACTTAAGTCATCACTGTGTGTGTGTGTGTGTGTGTGTATATATATATATATATATATATAATTAGAGGTTAAAAGTGCCCAACATCTCTCAGGCTCTTGCACTGTGCTCAGAGAAAGCACTACCTCAATTTCTCGAAAGCTGTTGGGATTAATACACAGCATCCAACTCAGTGTAAAAAGAGAGAGAGCTCAAGCATAAATTAGAAATATTCAAAGAGTCATTTACTAGATTTGTCTCCTCTCAATTTTAAGATTCTTTTCTTTTAAAACCTCATTCCCTTCATTTACCCATGATTGACCTGAAGAAATGTTGGTTAAAATGCTGCTTGGTTTCATATTTGTTTTAATCAGTTTAAACCTTTATTAAAACCATGTTCTCTATTTTATAACTTATTGTGTTGTACATGATGTTGTACAAGCAATATAGATATATAATTTCTCTGCTTTTGTCTTTATGTAATTTATTTTTCAGATTCAAAGAAGCTGAAGAGAAGAAAAAGTCCCCCAGGAAAAATCAAGATTCAGCTCCTTCATCAAGTTTGGGAGACAGCACATTACCTTTGGAATCAGAGATGAATGAAGAAGATGCATATGACATAGCAACTGATGTTGATGAAGACAGTGGCTCAGATGGGGAATTGCCAGAACTTCCTGACTTTCTGGCAAAGAAACATTTTTTCCTTTATGGAGAGCTGAGTGAAAAAGAAAGACATAATTTAACTCGGTACATTGTTGCTTATAATGGGTGAGTATGGTTTGTATAGAGCTTTGGAGAAAAGTTGTTTTTTTGGGGGGTGGGGTGTAATGTCTTATTTTGACTAGTATCTTCATCTTTGTTGTTTCAACTACTTTATTTTGATCAGTGGGTTCTCTAGAAGATTTGAACAGAATCCCTTTTTTTTTTTTGTGCTTTCATTCTTGTTAAAGAATTCCCAGTTTGAAACAAGAGAGTTTCACTCTACTCAGTTCTTATTATTTTGGAATTATGAACAAGTCTACGAATTCTTTGCCTATTTTTATAATTGCCTTAAGCAACTGCCAACATTTTTTTTATTATTTAGGATAGAGATTTTTTCTTTCTTGTATTATGAGAAGATTACTACAAAATCTGACACTTGCCACAGAGCTTACTAACCCAGCAGTATTTGCTTACTTGAACACATTGCAGACATACAAAAAACACAGACATTATTAACACCCTCTCAAGTGTAAATAATATATAAAAAGGGTTGAAGTGAAACCTGTTAATCAGCTTTCCTTTCAGTTATATTTCTTAACCCCATTCTCATATCATTATTGATATGTATGTGTGTCTCTTTCTTTCTCTCTCTCTCTCTCTATCTATATATATATATATATATATATATATATACACACACACGCACACACAAAGATTATTCAATAAATAAGGTGAATGTTGGCTAAGGAATTGGTAATAAAAAAGAATGTTTACAGTTGCACCTTCCTCAAGAAAATCAATAATAATGGGATACTTTCCTTTTCCAGAAGATTGTGAGCATCACCATCTTTACTGATTGCTGTGCCTGGAATGTTTTTTTATCGAAGAGTCAGTGCATTTCCATTCTCTTGACGGCCTTTTTAACAAACCCATTTGTAAAGACTTTTTTCTAAAACATACTTCTTTGTACACATCACACAATCTTCTGTAAATTTCACATGGTTTGCACTTCTCAGTTACCAAAAAATTGATGACGGACCTCTGTTCAAGTGCTCTGTTTGATTTGTTGCCATTTTGAATAGCCTCAAAAGAAATATTTTTGCAAGATTAAGATAATTTTTGGTATAAGCTGAAATAATAAAGCAATGCAGAATTAACATTATGAAAAAAAATTCTGAAATAGAGATTTATTTTTTTTTTAATTTCACTTACTTTTGAATGACCCTTAAAGCTGTTGAAAGTGGAATATATTGCCAATCAACCTATTGCTGTAATTTTTTTTTTTTTGTACTATTACATATGTATCAAAAGTCTAATAAATTTAAAACTCTTTCCAATATAGGGCTATTTAAAAGTGACAAATAGATTCCTGTTGAAATTCTGACCTATGAATATGTGCCTATTGGGTGGTTTATCATATTCTTTTGAAAAATTTGTGATGTTCAGTCCAAATGTCCACAAAACAGCCAATCTCACCAAGTAAATAGTTTTGAAAAAAGACTTTATCATCCCAGACATGATCAGCTCATTTCTGTTTTATCCCCAGAGTCAATCATGACAGAGCAGCAGTCTGTATAATGTTTGTTAGCTGTTATTTATTTACTTTTAAAATCTAATGCCAAGATTCTCAACCCTTTTGTGTGTGTGTGTGTCCATTTTTAACATTTTAGAATGACATTTCTTTCTTTTGAAATTGTCTCACCCTGTCAATAGGGCTTAGAGTATGCTGATTGCAGCTGGGTAAGAGCCCCCACTTCAAAGAAAAAAGAAAAAAAAAGGTATTCTGACTATAACACTAAATTACATCTGATGTTGAGGCTTTGGTTCCAGAATTCTAGAGGGTGTAGAGTACTCCTTCTTTGCAATTACTCCCAGGTCCACTCTGACCTGGAGTGATAGTACCTGTTAGGGTCTTATCTATGTGTCAAACAGATCTGTTTAAAAATAATTCATATTCACTATGATCATGAGCAAAAAAAAAAACTTTAAAAAACAATTATACAAAATATATAAATGTGTGTGTGTATATATATATATATATATACACACACACAATTCCTTAATTTCTAGGCATAAAATAATCTTAGACAGGTTAACATGCCATTAAAATCAATCAGGTTTTTTTTCCACCCTTTTCAACATATTTCAGAATGTAATTCCTTCCTTCAAAATTTTTTTAATTTGAAAACCACATTGTAGAAAAAAAAATCACCATTCCAACAGTCTGAATTTGCCAGTCTGTAGTCTTAGTTCCTTCCTGCAACAGCAAACTCACCATTCCAACAGACTGAATTTGCCAGTTTGTGATCTCAGTTCCTTCTTACAACCCCAAACCCTCCACCATTGATCAAATGGAGAAAAGACTTAAGATATACATTTTTTTTTCTCTAGAGAACTGGAAGATTATATGAATGAAAAAGTTGATTTTGTGATAACTGCTGAACCCTGGGATGACAACTTTGATGAGGTAAGAATTTAAAAAAATAATTTTAAAAATGATATATTTTAATATATTTTATTTTGATAATCTTTTAATTATTTAATAACAAATTCTAGACGTAAAGTCAAGTAACTAATAATACTTCACTACTCAGGTGAGTCAAAAGTTTTGCAATATTTCAAGCAAAAGCACTTGTACATTGTTGGCAGAACTTGGTTCTTCACAAAATACCATCAATTGATACTTCAATAAGCTCAGCCTTGTCAACAGACATGGAAATATGAAGTAAAGTAAGTAAAGTTAGCGACCGTAGTCGAGGGCAACCAGAAGGCGCCCTTTTCGATAGCTACTACACCGAGGTGTAGGGGAGGGCGCTACTCCTTTCCCTGAATTGCTCCACTTTACCCTTGATATGTATCTTATATTGCTAAGTGTTAAGTAAGAAGGCATCAAGTACCATTTTTAAAGTCTTTGGTATGACGCAAACTGGGATTGAACCCTGGTCTCCCAGATCATTGGCGAATACTCTACCCACTAGTCCAATGAACCGGAAATATGAAATAGCTTGAAATATTGTAAAACTTTTGACTCATTCTACTATTAGCATCTTTACTGGGATTACACTATTCATATCGTCTTTACTGGGATTACACTATTCATATCGTCTTTACTGGGATTACACTATTCATATCGTCTTTACTGGGATTACACTATTCATATCGTCTTTACTGGGATTACACTATTCATATCGTCTTTACTGGGATTACACTATTCATATCGTCTTTACTGGGATTACACTATTCATATCGTCTTTACTGGGATTACACTATTCATATCGTCTTTACTGGGATTACACTATTCATATCGTCTTTACTGGGATTACACTATTCATATCGTCTTTACTGGGATTACACTATTCATATCGTCTTTACTGGGATTACACTATTCATATCGTCTTTACTGGGATTACACTATTCATATCGTCTTTACTGGGATTACACTATTCATATCGTCTTTACTGGGATTACACTATTCATATCGTCTTTACTGGGATTACACTATTCATATCGTCTTTACTGGGATTACACTATTTATATTTAGGCCTGCCAGTAGGGCATAAGATATACTGACTGTATCTCCTACAGAATGGTAAGACACCCTCCTCCCAATTAAAGGGGTGTCCTGGTTATGACACTAAACTGCATTTGATGGTAGGTTTCCAGTTCTGGAGATCTGAAATGTAGAGTACTCTTTCATTGACATTATTCCCAGCCCCACTCTAACTCTGAGTGGTAGTACCTATGAAAAATAGATCCGTTTAAAAATTGTCTCTATTCAATAGGATCATATGTTAAAAAAACAACTATACCAAAAATATAAATTTGAATGTACAATGATTGTGATTCCCAAACCTTTAGGCATAAAATAACCCTAGATGAGGTGACATGGTGTTAAAATCAATCAGTCAACTATTGTCTTATGAACTGGGAAAGTATGACAAAAACAGGTTATTGTAATTCTATCTTTGCCTAAATATTTGCAAGATAATAACAATTGGTTTAATAATAATTGAATGATGATAGTAGTTGTTGGTTTGGTTTGATTTGATGGCATGTCAATCATTGTAGGTTATTTAATGCCAAATCCTTTTTGTATATATATATATATATATAAATATGCATGATTTGGTTTGATGGCATATCAACCATTATAGGTTATCTAATTCCAAATACATAATATTAAGGGGGTGTCCTCGTGGTGTAATGGTTAATGCGATAAACTGCAAAATCGTAGCAAATGAGTTCGTAATATAGTCGCGCTATTAAGTTCACTTTCGGACAAATACCTTTGGGAAAGGTATGAGCCCCCTTATTCCCCCAGCTATGGGTTAAATAGTATCACTACTGTTCTTCTAGGAGAAAGGCATTAAATAACCTACAAAGGTTGATATGCCATTAAACAAAGAATGGCCCAGTGGGTAGAGTGTTCACCAATGGTTCGGGAGACCAGGTTTCAATCCCAGGTCGTGTCATACCAAAGACTTTTTAAAAAATGTTACTTGATACCTCCTTGCTTAACACTCAGCATTATAAGGTATGTATCAATCCAGGGAAAGGAGTAGCGCTCTCCCCTACACCTTGGATTAGTATCTATTGAAAAGGGAGCTTTCTGGTCACACCTCGACTAGTGTCGCCAACTTTACTTTACTTTTATATACACACACTCACAAAATATGATTTCTAAACACATTTTGTAGATAACATTTTTAAATGAGTCTGAACACTTTTTTTTTGCACAGTTAAATGGTTCTAAGCATTTCTATCTAATACAAATGTTTCTATTTACTATTAAATATTTTTTTTGCATATATTTAAATGGATATACATAAACGATTTGTAAGTGAATAGTTTGTAAGTAATTTTATTTTTAAATGATTTACAACTAATTTGTTTGCTATTGTTTCTACACATTTAAATGGTTTCTATTATTGCCATCAAACACTAATAATTCTATTCAATATTAATCATCTGTTTGCACACAATGAAATGGTTACAAGTATTGGTATTGAACACTATTCATTCTATTGAACACTATTCATTCATTTGTATATGGTTAAATGCTTCCAAGTATTGCTACGTAATTCAGTTTAGTCACACAGTTAAAGAGTTTCAAGTATTCCGCTTTTAACACTAATAATAGTATTCAACATTACTCATTCGTTTGCACACAGTGAAATGGTTCCAAGCATTATGTATCACTAACAATTCAATTAACATCAGTCATTTTTTTTACACACTCTTAAATGATCAAACAGTTCTACTTAATTTAGCATAAGTCTTTTGTTAGCACTCAGTTTAAATGTCAAATAGTTCTATTTGACTCATACATGGGACCATATTAGATGCTACTTCTCCAAGTCAGAGTGGACCTGGGAGTGATAGCAATGAAGGGGTACTCTACAATCTTGTAGCTTCATCATCAGATTGTTTAATGTCATATACATTGGCAGGAAAGTCTTAACCCTCTGCCGAAATGCAGTCAGGTTTGGTTTGGTTTGGTTTCTTTTGTTTAATGATATATCAACCTTTGTGAGTAGAAGTATAAAATGAATATCAAAAAATGAAAAAATCTACTGAATCTTGACAGAAAGAATGATTGAGCTGACATCTGAGTCATTTTTTTTTGTGGAGTTGGTTTGTGTTAGCACTGAGCAAATCACCTGGGTTTCTTGTTTGTTTATTTTTATGCAAAGGAAACTAACAACAAAAGATACAATTATTTGGTAAAGATGATTCTTTTTATACCCAGGGAAAATAGTGAATGCTTCATTTTAAAAACATAAATGTTCATGATTTAATTGCAAAGTTCTAGTGTTTGACTAATTTTCTTCTAGTTTACTAAGTGTCCTTAATATTGTATTTGCCCACTCGGCTGGGGCTGTAGAATACACCAACTACTTCACTGCAGAGGGCTAAGACAACTCCACTCCAACTAGTGTCTGGGATATGGCACTAAACAATCTGATGGTAAGGTTCCAGTAATGGTGGAGCTTTGGGGAATGCAGAGTACCCTTTCATTGACATCACTCCCAGGTCCACTCTGGCCTGGAGTGGTAGCACCTGATAGGATCCTATCTATGGGTCAAATAGAACTGAATGGTGTACTTGTGCTGAACTGAATTGCTTGAAATAGAACTGTTTTGACATTTAAACTGTGTACTTATGCAAAACTGAATGGTTTTATGAAACAACCCACACGCTGGGTTTTGTTGGTTTGGCCGTTTGTCTAGTGGTGTGGACCCCGTTGTTAATTCTCACACCCAGCCATGTGAGTATTTCACTGGTTGAACAAAAATCTTAAAAATTAACAAACACCAAACGGAGGGTGGAAGGAAGGAAGAGACAAACACAGATTTAGAACTGCAAAAAGGAGGAATGTGAAGTTGGTACTTTCTAGCATTCTATGTATGTTCATGGCTATCGCGAAAACTCTGTGAAAATCCTACACAGCTGCCAAACATGCTGACTCATCTGGTCATCGTCTTTACTTCTCTGTGTCTTTGTTCTTGACTCCATACTGCCTTCCAACAGCTCTGGACACACATCTTAGAACTGACTTTCTGCTCTAGAGTCTCACTCCTAACTGACTGATGTCCTTCAGTCTCACAGGTTATCGCAAGCACAGCCCTTTGTGTGGTCTTCATGCCAAAATAGACAAAGGAATATCTAGAAACTCTGGCACCACTTCAAAGATGTTGAGTATGATTCCACTGGGCATATATATATATGGATGTGTGTGTGTGGGTCTCTGTGTGTTGTGGGTGCCCAGTGGAATATATATATATATATATATATATATATATATATATATACACACACGCACACACCCATTAATGCTCATTATCATGCCACAGTTTGAAATGGAACTGTTTTTGTATGCTAAACTGAATTGTTTGAAATAGAACTGTTTATTTGTTTAAAAATAGATTTGGCATTAAGTAATCTACAAAGTTTGATATGCCATAAAACCTAAAACATAATGTTGTGTGTATGTAATGAAGGCCTGCAGATTTTGCATTCTCTAATTCAGTAGTGTCGCATTTCTGCTGGAGACAAAGACAATATGTGAAAAGATGACAAGTTTGTAGAAAAGGAAAAAGTCAGACACATTCAAAGAAAAAATATCACTTGCTTTATTAGTGTTTCAGCTTCCCTCCAGACTAGTCTAAAATCTGGGATACGTGACATTTTTTTTTAATTAATGAAGGAAAAATCCTATAGTTCCATAAATTGAACACCACCCCTGATAGGGTGAGAGGGTTCATTAGCTCCAAAATTTAAGCTCCTTAATTATCCTATGCCAGTCATTAACTGCTTGATTTACCCTATTAAAAAATCCCCAACACTTGTGTGATTGTTTTTTGCACCTACCACAAGAATTCTCATGGTTGACCCGATGTTGTCAGTTAACTGGTTCACTGCTTACTATATTGCAATGGTTTCCAAACTTTTCTTGTTTAAAGTGCACTTGAGAAACAACAAATATTTTTATGAAATTTATGCATGAATTCAAAAACCTATTAAAAAGTTATTTATACATAATTACATTTTTATTTTGTGGAGGTACACTTAGCATAATGGTCATTGTCATAAGAAATGGAATTGACGATTTGAGTTCAAATTCTGGATAAGGCTGTTTGCATTACACTTCCCAATAATTCTCTTGGGAAAGACATGAATCCATCTCTTCTCTCCACACCACTCCTGTAGACTGGGTTCTTTAGCTTTGGTTTGACAACCAGTTTAGGAGAAGGAAAACTGAATTTAAACTAGAATTTACTCTGCTTAAAAATTAATCTTGTTACATGCTGCCTGTTAAGGAAGGTTTGGGCAAATATATACTATTTTATACTGTAAACTCTGAATAATTGTTAATGAGAAGTATGGTTTTGATGTTTCGCCATGATATTTTCTATATGAGGACATACATGAGATGAATAAACTCATTTCCTCTTTAATATACAAAAGTCTTTCTCTTTTTTCCGTTCTTTTAAGAGAAGAAAACCCCTATTTATATTATTGAGGAATTGTGGTTGGTTTAATAGTTTCCTCTGACAAAATAAAATCAAGAACAATCATGTTGGATTAACAATATTTTATTGCTTGAACAAACTTAATTCATTCTGAGTACAAAAATGAGATAGAAACGATTGCCCAGTCGGCTGGGGCTGTATAATACACCGACTGTACCTCTGCAGAGGGGTAAGACCCCCCCACCTCTAACGAGTGTCCTTATTATGACACTAAACAATCTGATGGTGAGTTTCCAATAATGCTGGAGCTTTGGAGAATGCAGAGTACCCCTTTATTGCCATCCCTCCCATGTCCACTCTGGCCCAGAGTGGTAGCACCTGATAAGAGTCCTATCTATGGGTTAAAGAGAACTAAACTGTGCTTCCTTCACAATACTGATTTTTGCATTTAAACTGCATATTCATGCTAAACTAAATTGTTTAAAATAGAACTGTTTTGACATTTAAACTGTGTATCTATGCTCAACTAAATTGCTCGAAATAGAACTGTTTTGATGTCTAAACTGTGTACTTATGCTAGACTGAATTATTTGAAATAAAACTGTTTTGACATTTAACTCTGTGTATTGCCCATTTGGCTGGGGCTGTAGAATACACTGACTGAGCCTCTGCAGAGGGGTTTAGACCCCCCCCCCCAATGAGTGTCCTGGATATGGCACTAAACAATCTGATGGTGAGTTTCCAGTGATGCTGGGGCTTTGGGGAATGCAGAGCACCTCTTCATTACCATTGCTCCTGGGTTAACTCTGGCCCGGCGTGGTAGCACCTGATAGGGTCCTATCTAAGGGTTAAATAGAACTAACAGCATACTTATGCTAAACTGAATTGTTTGACTAAACTGAATAGCTTCAAATAGAAATGTTTTTGATAATTAAACCATACTTACATTTAAACTGCGTGCTTATGTTAAACTGAAACCGTACTTGCATTTAAACTGTATGCTTATGCTAAACTGGATTATTTGAAATGGAACTGTTCTTTGACATTGAAACTGTACTTACACTAAACTGATTTGTTTAATATAGAACTGTTTTGAAATTTAACTGTGTATAAACAAAATCTGTTCTTATACTAAACTGATTTAGCTGATTTAGAATTGCTTGACTAAATTGAATCGCTTGAAATTGAAATGTTTTTGATAATTAAACTGTACTTACATTTCAACAGCGTTATTATGCTAAACTGAATTGTTTGAAATTGAACTGTTTTTGACATTGAAACTGTACTTACACTAAACTGAATAGTTATATATAGAACTGTTTTGACTTTTTACCGTATAAACAAAATCTGTACTTACGCTAATCTGAATTCGCTCTGTTTGAATAAACTGAATAGTTTGAAATAGAAATGTTTTTGACAATTAAACTGTGTACTCATGCTAAACTGAATTGTTTGAAATAGAACTGATTATTTCCATAAAAATGGATTTGGTATTAAATAACCTACAAAGGTTGATATACCATAAAACCCAATCAACCAACATGAAATAGAAACAAAATAGGTGTATGAAAAATGTCCTTAGTGTATCCAATGAAAGATATGTATGTGTGAGCAAATAAGCTTACACAACGTTATGTGATGTGTTCTATTCTATAGTGATCTGTTCAATGCTAGATTACGTTTGTTGGGAATGAAAATGTCTATTCTGAAGGATAAGGTCAAGTTTCTTTCAAGGCATGCTGTGAGAGAGTTAGACCTTTGTATGTTATTTTTATGTACTGGTTTGACAACGCCATCCAGTGGTCATAAGCAGAATTCTTTGACAGATAAGGGAGATAATCTCACAATGTAAATGTGGGAAACTAGATAAAAATATCTAAAGATTTTATAGTGACTGGTAGATACTATTTTCTTATAGAAATCCTAAATGTATCAATAGTTGATTATATGGTTTGCTTTGCTTTGTTTAATGGCATATCAAACTTTCTGGGTTATTTAATGCCAAAGCCATCCTTGTAAAAGGTTGGAGTCCACAATCACTGTGTACGGAAATTAGCTCTTCACATGATTTTAAGTATGAGATGAAATTTTTTGACCAGGTTTTTGAGCTCAATTATTTTCCATGACTAATGATGCAAAATAAGTTGTTCCAAATTTGTCCAGTGTTTTATTGCAACAGGAATCATTTCTTTAATGTTGCTTTTATATAAATTTTTCCATGACTTTTCTATTTACATCTCAATGTAGATAATTTTGAAGCAACTGTTATTCTTCTTTCTTCATCTTGGTGAAATCTACATTTATTTATTTATTTATTTTTCTATTTCTTACAGGCTCTGACCAATTACCCACAATTGACATTTGTACGTCCCAGATGGCTTTATAAGTGTTATGAGAAAAATAAGTGGGTCCCATACCAGCCACATATAGTGACCCCCTAACAGACCAATCCTTCATTGCTCATCCACTTTCAACATTTCACTTGTACATACCAACAACCACAACAACAACAACAACAAAAGTGACATCTTGTTTTAATTTTTTTGGTTGTTTTTTTTTATGCACCCACCCCACTCCTCTTTTTTTTTTTCTCTTCCCATTCCCATCATTTGTTGTCATTTTTATCCTTGAAATAAGATTGGAAGGTTTTCCAATAAATTTTCTATCTACCTTATTTTCTTATCACTTTTTCTTGTCTTTCTTTGAAATGAAAAGTTAAATTAAAAATCTTTTTGAAGAAGAATTTGATATTAATCTCTTCACTGAAGAGTTTTCTTTACCAAATAATTTACTTTTATTCCATTAGGATGCCATCATGTTTGCCTTGTTCATCTCTGTTCCTTAAAAGAAACATTTTATTAAATTTAATGATCTACTAATTGCTATTATCATTTAAATTTTAATCAAGGAAAAAGAAATTGAATTATAAAGAAGCCTCGTATAGGCAAAATGTTATTCATTTTTAACATAGGCTTAGTATAAAGATATTGTATAGGCTTCTAAGATTTTAAGTTTCTTGCAAACAAGTCTTAACACAAGATTTTATTGTCAAAAACTTCAACTTAGTAAAATATATTCAAATGAAACCATCTTGGATTTTTTCCATTACTGTTTTATGAATGTCTTCAGGATCATTTTCAAATTTTAGCTAAAATAAAAAAAGGATTTGGCTTCTTCAGGGGGGAGGGGGCATGTAGCGTGTCTTGGGCAAGAATAAGTGAGCTGAGCCTATCCCTCTCCAGGTCTGGTAGGAATTCAGTTTTCTTTCTCCTAGACTGGTTGCCATACCAAATTTAAAGAACTCAGTTTGCTCTACTATTTACCTAAAGCTGGAGGGAGAATAGATGGATTCACACCTTTCCTATGGGTAGTAGCACTATGTGAAATAGAAACAGCCTTGTTTAGGATTTGAATTCTGGTAGCCAAATTGATTTCTTACAATGATAACCATTATGCCACAAACACCTCCAGTTTTAGCTAAAATTTGGGTGTTTTTTAAAAATTTACTTGATATGGTCTTATGAATAGATTTTTTATGATAGCTGATTGTATTTTAATGTTTGTCCATCTCTCTTATTTTCTCATAACAATTGACTTTTTTTTTTTTTTTTTTTAAGTTTAATGATATTTAAATGGTTTTTACTAAACATCTATTAAAATCTATAACTGCATTTCGTACTTAAAAAACCAAAAAACTATTGGCCACTTATTTAAACTCCTCCCTAACATTTACTAATCATAATGTTCTATTTACTTTTTCCTTATTGCCTGGATTGTCTGATGTTTTCCACATTCGCTGGCCCCAATGCATTTCTATTTTGTTCTCGATCTTGCCACCTTTCCTATGTTGACCCAAATCATTTGACAATTTTGTCTTCCTATCTATTGTTTTCGCTCTCTCGATGCCACTTGACTATTTCACAGGTTCGCTTGAATCTTGTGACCTGTCCAGCCTAATAGAACTTCTACTTTTTGGTACTCTGCAATCATGTCCTTCACTACAATTTATATTTTCAAATCTTTTAATTCGTAGCTTTTAAATAAAGTTTCAAAATAATGAGCATTCCTAATTATGTCACCATGACAATCTTGTGATTGTGGATTGATTTCTCTGAAAACCATTCTGATTGAGAAGCAGGGCATTATAAACCTTAGCACCGATGTCGTAAAAGTTCTACCCTTGCAGTTCTGTGATTCCGAGGTTGGCTTTCATCCATTTCTCTATTATATTTTGGTTATATGAGGCGTCACATAATTGAAGAAGTATATTGCCAAATTTTCTTATTTTCCATACTTCAGGGGGTATTTCATCAAGACCTGCAGTTTTTCTGCTTTTAATTGTTTTCAGAACTGTGTCAGGTTGATTCTCTGTGAAATGTCAGAGTTTGATGTCTAGTTGGCTATGAATAATTTCTTGGTTTATCTGCGATTTTTTTGAGTGTTTCTGAGCAGATTCTTGTAATGTTTTTTCCACTTCTGAAGTCAGCTGCCATTCTCAGTATTCTTTCTTGAGATTTGAAAAAATAAAAAAGGTCAATATAGTATCATAAATTCTCAAGCAAATATTTGGTTTTCACATTACATTTTGCTTTCATTTTGTTGAATATTCTATTCACATATTTTTATTTTATTCCAAATAATAAAAGGAATTAATGAAAAATTATGTATGTCTTACAATTAAGAGGATCTTTGTCCCCTACACACACACACACACACACAGGTCATCCCTATCTGATACTGCATATGACTTGACCCTTCAAACACTGGGAATAGACATCTTTGTTTAATTATTATTAATTAGAATATTTGAACTATTGACCTCATCTTTGTTATAATCACAATGTTTCAGCCGATATGTCCTTCAGCCTTCTTCAAGTGTTTCATGTCGAGCTGAGGAGTCCACACAGAATTTCTATCTGGACCCTTTATTTGAACCCCAAGAGTAGACTGTTCCAATTCTATTAAGTTATGGTAAATATTCCTTGTTAGTCTTACCTGTTGTTGGGATTGAACCTGAAACTTCCAAATGGTTTCACTCAGAAACACCTTATCCATTGCACCATGTGTCCAAAATCATAGCTGCGGACATCAAGATACACTTTCATTTTAGTTCATTGGATAGTTGCTATCCTAAGAAGGATCTCTGGTCAGTCAAGTTTGGTTTTCAATCGCAAAGGATCAGAAATAGTCGTTAATTAGAATTAAACATAATAAAATAAAACATATTTAAAAACAGAAAATATTTGACTTTTTGGGTGTAACAATTTTCCAGATTTAGTTATTTAGTTTCCATTTGTTTATTTGGTATTTCGTTTTAACCTTTTCAACCCAAGTTCTTCAGACACCCACCTTTTTAGTTCACTCATTAAAAAAAAAAGAAATGAATGCAAAGCATGTTCACACTTCACAGCAGGATGAAACCATCTTTATTTAAAGTTATCCCATAATTCCATTAAAAGAAGGCTGTGAGTAATCAATTAAGTGTTTCATTATCACTATCTGACATTGCAAAATGAACTTTGGTTCTGATTCCTTAATATCAGCAGACAAAATTTTTTATTCTATTCTATCCAACAGTCAATTAACTGATGTCTACATTCCCCCATGACAAACCCCCAGCAGAGGTGGGGAGGGGGAGTGCAGCCAACCCTGTTTCTGGACTGCAGCTAATCTGTCTCTTAATAGCTTCCTTGAATGTATGGTTCTTTTGCTTCCAAGGAAAGGAACCCTGACACCCCTTGCATGGACCTCCCAAAAACTTGTGTACTTAAAAAATGATAATCTTGTCTGCTGACTTCTGTCTGTACTAACCCCAAAAATCTCTGTTTATGACAGACATTAAAAATTGTCTCTTTCATCCCTATCCAGAAATCCTCTTTTTATTTTATTACCTTATTAAAATCTACCAAACTTCCTAACTTGTTTAGTTATATTGCTATAGACACACACGCACACACACACATCCATGTACATACATACATACATATATGCTCATACACACATAGATACACACACCCTCATACACATATGCTATACCGACATGCATCCATATCTATATAAACATGTTTGGAATTAAATAATGGAAATGAATCCAGCAGTATGAAGAAAATACAAAAACAAAGTAATTCCTAAAATGAATTTATTTATGATGGACAGTCAACGTTAAAATGTATTGGTTTTAGTAAACCCTCATCGGAACTTTAAGATGGTGAAACAAGTGTTGCTAGAACAACGATGGATGTTTTAATAAGTTCCATTCATTTAAAAATTATTGCTTGTGCCAATCATGTGATAGTTTTTTGAAAAAGAATGCTGATTAAATGATGGAACAGTTATCTGATCTTCCTCTGTGTGTGTGTGTGTGTGTGTGTGTGTGTGTGTGTGTATATATATTTTTTTTTCTTTTTTCTTTTCCCCTGTTATTGTATTTTATCAAAACATCCATCATTGTCCTATCAACACTTGTTTCACCATCTTAAAGTCCTGATGAAGATTTACTAAAACCAAAACGTTTTAATGTTGACTTTCCTTTATAATAAATTCATCACTTTTGAATTATCATTCAGGGTTTTCGGACTATTGTCTTCATCTTTATTGTTACATTCACAATATTTCAGCTGATATGTCCTCCAGCCTTCTTCAGATTTTTGTCAAACTCAGGAGCCTACACGGAACTTCGAACCATATCTTTTATTTAATCCTCGGCGGTCTCTTGCTCTGATTCTGTTAAGATTCCTGTATTGTTACTCGCTTTTAGTCAGGACTGAACCTGCAACCTCCAGATGACTGTCAGTTAGAAGCTTAGGGAATCAATGCCTATAACCATTATGCTATCTGTTCTACTGGTTTGACAAGAAACACCTGAAGAAGGCTGGAAGACATATAGGCCGAAATGTTGTGAATATAACAAAAATGATGAAGAAAATAGTCCGCAAACCCTGAATGATCATCCATCTTTGTCTTAGAAATAACAGACAACTTTTGGATTACTTTGTTTTTCTATTTTCTTCCTAGACATGCTTGCAGTTAAAAGCATATGTATTATTACAGTTAGATATGTGCACCTAGGAATAGAAAAGCTTTGAGTGTCCCAACTGTGCTCTATAGCCTTTTTCATTTATCTTTTGTTATAGTCAGTAAACTTCAGGAAAGTTTGAACCCAAGTCTTATTGAAAAATGCGCTTGAGTATAAAGACATTAGTTAAGAGCTTCAAGTTGGAACCTGGAAGACGAGTTTAATCTCTGGGCTCAAGTTGAGTTAAGAGAAAAACAATATTACTCTAAAATATGAATCAACTGATATGAGATATTGACAGCTGAATGGGAACAGTTTACCCTTCTGGAGGGGGGGGGGATATAAAAAAGGGGATCAGTTAAGAATTTTCTGAAGGTTACTAAACTATAAGAGATGCTCTTTGGATAATGGTCATTATTATAAGAAATGGAATTGGCAACCAGAGTTCAAATCCTGGATGAGGCTTTTTGTGTTTCACTTCACATTAACACTCTTGAGAAAGGCATGTATCCATGTTCTTCTCTAGCTATGGGTAAATAGTAGGGTAGATTGGGTTCTTTAGCCTTGGTTAGGCAACCAGACTAGGAGAAGGAAAAATCTGAATTTAAACCAGCAGTGATCAGCTTACAAAAAAAGACCTTGTCTTATGTTCTGCAAGGAGTGGAGGGGTTGATTAAATACAACAAAAACCACCTGAAGAAGATCGGAGATTACAGTGGCTAAAACTTAAATATAAAATGAGAACAATATAGCCAAGACATGTTAATAATAACATGTCAGAAATTTAGACAAACACTATGAAAAAAATCCTTTTGCTTTTTATCACTGCATTCTCATTCAGGATAATAGTCCAAATTGTATAAATAATGGTTTGGTTTCCTTGTTTAATAGCATATTAACCTTCAAAAGTTATTTAATGCTAAAGCCATCCTTGTAGAAAAAACATGTGATGTTATTTAACCCATAGCCAGGCATATAAGGGGGTTCATAGCTTTCCCCAAGGGTATTGGCCAGGAAGTGAACATATAGCGTGAGTCGAGTTCGAAGTTGTTTCCTTCAAGACTGCAGTCCTACATTTTAGTCATTTCACCCTGTGGCTCCCCTGTATAAATAATATGAATAAGATTAAGTTATCTTTTTAGTGATATTTGACTAATAATTTTTTTTTTTTTTTTTTACTGTTTATGTATACTAGTTAACCATATCATCTGTTGGCCCCTAATAGTGCTTGGTTGGTAAGGCTCTTTTCTCATTACTTGAGGTAATAAAAGGAATACCTAATTTCAGGATATTCATGAAATTAAATGTTGTTCATCTAAAAGCCTTTACTAAACTAAACCTGACATCAGACCACAGTGAGGAGTAAATTCACTACGTTATCAAAGCGAAGCTTCTTAACTATTAGGATGCAGTAAGTACTCTAATATTTTCAAGTTTAATCTTCAGTGCGAGAAATTATTTAAAAATATGTTGAAAATTTTCTTTCTTCACTCAGTGAGATGAGTCCAGAATTTTCATAAAGAACTTTAACAGTTGTAATTGTCCAACTCTTTGAACTTTAACTTTCAGATCATCATCTTCATGTCACGCTGCTAGCACGGATCTCCCTGACCCTCTCTAGCCACCCGTCTCTATTGTCCATTGCTCCCGGGAGGTCTTTAAGGCTATATCCTGTATCAGAACAGAGCAGTTGTATATAGGTTCTAGCTGGTCGTCCTGCCTTTGCTTGTCCATGTGAAGGGGTCCAGAGGTATATATCACTTATGAGTTCATCCTTACTTCTCCAGCAGTGTCCTGCATGTCTGGTTCATTTAACCTGGATAGTTTTCGTGATGGGTAGTTGGTAGCTGTACAGCTGCTATTTTGTGGGGTATTGCCTCCTGGACTTGTTCAATATCGCTTGCAGCATTCTTTTGTAATTGCCGTCAAGCTTTTTTCTCTATATATTTAGTAAGTGCATCCATATAGTAGTATCGACACAACCGCTGCTTAGAAAAACCTGCATTTTACTTTATCGGTCAGGCCTGACTTCCATATGACCAATAGCCTATCGATAGCTGTCCATGCCTTTCCTAGTCACGTGTTGATGTCTTTCTTGGTTGATGAGACACTGCTTCCTAGGTAGGTGAACTTGTCCACTAGTTTCAAAGGCCCAGCCTTTAGTGTGGAAATCTCGCCTCTTTGATTAAAGCACATGTATTGTATCTTGTCTGAGTTTACATGGGAGCCTATCCCACCAGCTGCTCATTCCAGACTATGTAGCAGAATTTCTGCTTGGGCAGGTGTATTTGCCAGAAGTGTTATGTCATTGGCATAGTCTGTGTCCATAATAGTTTGTGCAGGATATCTTCTGCTTCTTTCCTTTGTCAGCTTGAAACTTTTTTCTTTCATTAAATCAATAGACGTTCTAAGCACATAGTCTAGGCAGATGATAAAGAGCTATGAGGCTAATGTGTCTCCTTGTAGCACGCCTGCTACAATGTTGAAGTATTCCGTGTTTCCATCTGGAGAGTGAGGAGAAAAAACAACTTTCAGATACCCTCCCAAAATTTGAAGGAAAAAACAGCCTAGTCAGCTAGAGCTGTAGAATAAGCTGACTGCATCCCTGCAGAGAAGTAAGAAGACCCAACGAGTGTCTTGGACATGATACTAAACTGCATCTGATGCTGAGGCTCCAGGCCTGGAGCTGCAGAATACACTGACTGCATCTCTGTAGAGGGGTAAGACTCCCCCACGAGTGTTCTGGATATGACACTAAACAATCTGATGGTGAGGCTCCATAAATGCTGGAAGTTTTGCAAATGTGGAGTATCTTTTTATTGCCATTGCTCCCAGGTCCACTCTGGCCCGAAGTGTTAGCACCCTGATAGGGTCCTATCTATGGATTGAATAGAACTAAACGGTGTACTTATGCTAAACTGAATTGTTTGAAATAGAACTTTTTATATGTATAAAAATGGATTTGGCATTAAATAACCTACAATGGTTGATATGCCATAAAACCAGACCAAACCAAAATGACTTAAATCGGCATTAAATGACCAAAAAAAGGTTGATATGCTGTAAAACCAACCAACCAACCAACCATTACTCTCAGGTTCACTCTGACCTGGAGTGGTAGCACCTGTTAGGATCCCATTTCTGGGTCAAATAGAACGATTTAATCATTTACTATATCTGAAACTATCCATGTTCCAACAAATGATTAATGTTAAACTGAATTATTAGTTTTAACAATCAATATTTGAAACCATTTAACTGTGTGCAAAAAAATGAACTCTAAATCATTAAAAAATGAAGATACCTCTAAACTCTTTACTTATAAATTATATATATATTTATATATGTATTTAATTCATGGAATTTAGACTGCAACCCCTGGGTTGGTTCAACACAAATCCACAAAGTGATTTAGTCATTTATTTTGTTAAATAACCCACTAGTGTTGACGCCATAAAAGACAATGGAACACAAGAAAAAAATCAAGCGCAAAAGACATTTAAACTTTACTCCATTATGCAGACATCTTTGCTGAAGCTATCCCACCATTCCTTTGGAGGGAGTCTCCATGGCGTAATGGCTAAAGTGCTTGACTACAGCTTCTTAGTAAGAAAGTTTGAACTCTAGTAGCGCTATTACATTCACTTTTGGACTAATACCCTTGCGAAAAGTATGAAACCCTTTATCCCCCACCCTAGCTATGGGTTAAAAAGTATCATTGCTGCTCTTCTACAAGGATGGCTTTGGCGTTAGATAACCGATGACATCTGATATGCCATTAAACAAAGAAACAAAAATCTTTCCATTAAAAGGAAGATTGTGAATAGTTATTACTTGGGTAGGTCAAAAGTTGGGCAATATTTTTTGATATGTTCTAGTTTGCAGTAAGTATATCATGTGACTGAAGTTGTTCAAGCTGTGGAAGGTATCCACTGAGGTTGGTATTATTAGTATGCTGACATACATTGCTTCACTCTGTGGGCTATTAGTTTAATTTGGGAACTTAGTACTTAATGAGTTTGAACTGGGCCATAACACAGTGGAAGCAATTTAAAGCATTTGTTTTATGAAAGATGAAGATGCAATTGACGACATAGTAACCACTTGGTTGAAGACATTTTGCTTGGGTTGCAAGAACCCCAATCATTAAGCAAGGTCATCTGGGCCTTAATAGATTCCGAGGTTGTGCTCCAAGCCATAAAGGCAAATCCAATGAATAGTACTCAGAGAGTATCAAGCAAACTCTTTATCTCACAGTCATCACCTTCACGACTACAGCAAAAGCATCTGGAAATGATGAATTGTGCCTCATGTTAGCAAAATATTGAAAATCATTTTGACTCATTTTTGTATATTAAGTCTTTTATTATTGATATATGTGAATTCCTACAGTCTGAAATATCTGGTTTTGGCCCAGTCGTCTTGAGCTGCAGAATACACTGACTGCATCTATGCAGAGGGGTGAGACTCCCACAACAAGTGTCCTGGATATAACACTAAACAATGTGATGGTGAGCTTTCAGTAAATCTGGAGCTTTGAAGAATGCAGAGTATTCCTTCATTGCCATCACTGCCAGGTGCACTCTGGCCTGGAGTGGTAGCACCTGATAGGGTCCTATCTGTGGGTCAAATAGAACTAAACTGTAATTATGCTAAAGTGATTTTTTTAAATTAACTGTTTTTCCATTCAACTAGTTGTAAGCAAAAAAACTGTACTTATGCTAAACTGAATTGTTTGAAACTTTTATCAAAATAACTTAATTTGGGGTTAAATGACCCAAAAAGGGTTGATACACTGTAAAACAAAACAACTAACCATTTTTTTAGATCTTTGGTATGACTTGACCTGGCATTGAACCCTGGTTTCCTGGGCCATTGGTGAATACTGCCCATTAAGACAATGTCTCAGTAGAGATGGTAAATAAGTTTTATTAAAGACTACTGACAAAGATAATTTAATTTCCTTATTAAAAAATGATTTTCTGCATTTGATTCAAACTTGTATAAAAAATTATCCATAATTGGAGTAAAAAAAAACACTATAAGGCATAATTACCTTAAATAAAACTGAACATTAAATAAAATTCTATCGTAGAATTAATTAATATAGTAAACAAATAATAAATATGCAAGTGATTTGTTTTACCTTTTTGGTGTGGTGTGCAACCTAATTGCTTAAATATACTTAACACATGAGGGTAAGATGCAACTTTTATCCACATAACTTTAAAATTTTAAATGTGTTATAAACTTCCTCAAAGTGCATCGTGTTCCATATACTTGGGCCATAAAATTTAAAAAAAAAAAAAAAAGCAAAAACTTTATTACTACTAAAATGGTCATTGAAGTATCAGTGAATAAAAGAAATTCACTTATAAACACATTTTTCTTTCTCTAATACTGGTTGCCTAACCAAGGTTAAAGAGCCCAGTCTGCCCTACTGTTTTGTTGAGGGGAGAATATTCAGATTCATACCTTTTCCAAGAGAATTAGTATGATGTGAAATGCAAACAATCTCCTCAAAGATTTGAACTTGATTTGCTAAGTCTATTTCCTATGACAATAACTGTTGTGATCCCCTCCGTGGAAAAATATAGTTTGTCTTGTTATTTTCTTATTTTTCAGCTCTCAAATCTCTTCAGTCTAGGCAGTCTAGTTGGCTGGAGCTACTGCATCTCTGCAAGTAGTAAGACCCCCCACCCCCCGGCAACAAGTGTCCTGGATATGACACTAAACAATGTCGGTAAGGCTTCAGTAATGCTGGAACTTTGGGGAATATGGAGTACCCCTTCATTGTCGTTGCTCACAGGTCCACTCTGAAATGGAGCGATTGCACCTGAAAGGATCCTATCTATTGTTCAAATAGAAGTTTTGATGTTTAAACTGAGAGCAAACAAATCCTCGTAAATATGTTAGACACTATTGTAAGAGGGGGTAATATGTTGACTGTCTCGGGCAGCAGTTACTCGGTCAAGGCTGCATAACATGGGTGCCGGGGAAGCCAAGCATTCACGTCATGCAACAGACCCTCCTTGAGTTTCAGGAAACCATCTCCCTAGGCTCTAACCCTCCTCAGAAGGGTTAGGTTTTTTGCCTGGCATCTGAGGCACCCATTTTTCAGGAGAATGCCAAAGAGGCTCAAGGCATTTTTGGAGTCACTGAGCATGTTTAGGCTACAGCCCAGCACCTGGACCCACCTTGAAAAAGGCTTTGCGCTGTAATTAGTGGGGCACGCGACAAATACCGGTAATATGCTGACTAAGCAGTTCACCACAAGCTGTGGGTTACCTTTTTCATGCCACTGGTGAGTATTGTATTTTGTTAATGTTACAAGATTTCCATTTCATTTGCAACCTCTGTCTTGGTTATTTCTCTTTCAGTAACCTTTTGTTAGGTTATAACAATGTAAAAACAGGATTGGCATTAAGTAACCAACAATAGTTGATATGCTATAAAATCAAACATCAGTCTAGGTTGGATCTTAACTACTCAAAAACAGTCTGTCACTTTATAAAGAAATATGGCAGTGGCTAGGGAACAATGTTATACTATCTACCCTTTTAAAAGAAATCTTTTGGAAATTGACATCACAAGAAAGATTCTAACCTAAGACATCTTTGGCAGAGAAGTCTGATCAAAGAGCAAGCTGGACTTATTAGACACACATTTCTCAGACTTATTCACTTGTAAACTTTTGACAATACAATGTTTTCTCTTTTTTTAATCATATTAGTAAAGTCGGTGACCGTAGTCGAGGGTGACCCGAAGGCTGCCTTTTCGATAGCTACTACACCAAGGTGTATTGGAGGTCGCTACTCCTTTCCCTCGATTACTCCACTTTACCCTTACCTTATAATGCTGAGTGTTAAGCAAGGTAGCATCAAGTACCATTTTTTTGAGTTTTTGGTCCATTGGTGAACACTCTAACCATTATGCCAATGTCTGGTGAACAATAATTTCAACTTTTCACTATGAAATATTCTAATTGGATTTGTTTCTCAATTGATGAAACCAAAATAAGATTTCTTATAAAATGACATGTAATCTTAATCACTACCACTGCATTATAATCTTCTTTATTTTTATAAGGAATGATATTGCACATTTTGTAGGTTGAGTGCAAATGTCTTAGGAATAGCATTGTATATTGTTTGGTTTGGTTTTATGGCATATCAACCATTGTAGGTTATTTAATGCCAAATCCTCTTTATACATATATATTAAATATATAGGATTTGGTTTGGTTGGGTTTTATGGCATATCAACCATTGTAGGTTATTTAATGCCAAATCCTCTTTATACATATATATTAAATATATATGATTTCGTTTGGTTGGGTTTTATGGCATATCAACCATTGTAGGTTATTTAATGCCAAATCCTTTTTATACATATATATTAAATATACATGATTTATAAACACATTTTGTAGATAACAATAACATTCTTAAATGAGCCAAAGCTCTTTTTGCACACAGTTAAATGGTTTCAAGTATTGCTATAAAACAGTCACAGTTTAACATCAGTCATTTGTTTAAACACTTAGTTTGTTTTATTTGACCCAAAGATAGGACCCTATGAGGAGCTACCACATCAGGTCAAAGTGGACCTGGGTGCAATGGCAATGCAAGGGTACTCCGTAATTCCCCAAAGCTTCAGCATTACTGAAACCTCATCATCAGATTGTTTAATGTCATATCAGGACACTCATTGGAGGTGGGGGTTTTACCCATCTGCAGAGATGCAGTCGGTATAGTCTACAACCCCAGCTAGTATATTGCAGGCAGGGTGCAAGTATCCTAGGAACGGCATTGTACATTGTAGGCAGGGTGCATCTTATATCATGAGTAGCATTTGTTTGCAGAAAGTTAAAAAAAAAAAGGGATACTGAATAAGGACCCAATTCACAAGACAGTAATGCTCTACTAGAGAAGCTCATTAACCATTACCCTAATATCTGTAAGGTGACCAGCAGC
Organism: Sepioteuthis lessoniana; assembly: GCA_963585895.1. Taxonomy (NCBI): domain Eukaryota; kingdom Metazoa; phylum Mollusca; class Cephalopoda; order Myopsida; family Loliginidae; genus Sepioteuthis; species Sepioteuthis lessoniana. Next base: position 112,217 of record CAUZXS010003824.1, on the reverse strand, counting down.
AGTCAAATTCCCTGATGATTAGAATATTGTAATCCAATTACAATTAAAAATCTGAACTTAACCTTTTCTCTTTTTTCAAGCTAGTTGAAGAATTGTAGATTCCTTTCAAAGTATTTTGGGATATGAGTTTTCTGCCTTATCTTTTTGTAGAATAAAGTAAGTAAAATTCTCAGGTGTTTATCTGTAGCTCAGCTGGTAGAGAAGAGCATACACCATTTTTGCCCATGGAAAGAGAGTTGGGTCAGGTGGAGGGAGTAGAACATTAAGCAGCCACTAAATTATCTTGGGGATAAGAATTCCTATTTTAAGAAAGATTGAAGCAGGTGGTAGATTTTTTTTTAAGATAAAAAAAAAAATCTAAGCAATAAAATTTTCCTAAAAGTCAAGAGTTTTAATCTTTTTTAGATTTTTTTAGAATGATTATAAATATTAATGCAAGTTATATAGATGGTTTGTTATGTATATTATATACTAGTATATTACTTGTCAAAAATCATGGGATTATTTATATGTGGCTCAGTACTGTTCAACCTATGATCAGTGTTGTGTCTGTTTCTTTTCTTCAACTGTCTCATTTTTGAGTTTGAATGCAATGTTATAATCTCATTTCTTGGTAGGATGTAGTATATACTCCCCCAATACTGCACCTTGTTCTGGAGCAGCATATTCTCATTGTAAAACATAGGGAGGTAGTTAAATATTGGATCAAAGTGTAATATCTGTGCACTGTGAAAAGTGGTACATCCAGATCATGTACTTGCATTTCTGGTAGAAAATGTAATACGTTGTATATAGATATATCTGGTAAGTTGGTTTGTATCAAAGTGTAGTATTTGTGCACTGCGATAAGTGGTGTATCCAATTATATATCCCATAACCAGGTTTAGTTTAGGGGAGGGGGATACTCATGTAGCATATCTTGGGCAGAAATAACCTGGCAGAGCCCATCCTTTTCTAGGTCATTTGAATTCAGTTTTCCTTCTCTTCGACCAGTTGACATACCTCGGTTAAAGAGTCCGGCCTGCCATACTATTTACCCATAGCATTTTAGTGAAATGCAAACAGCCTTGTTCAAGATTCAAACTTAAGTAGCTGAATCTACATCCTATGATGATGACTGTTAGGCGATGAGGGTCTCAGAATCAATGGCAAAATATGTCACAGGTTCCTGTCTTGAGATCTAGCAATAAAGAAAAAGGTCTTGTGTTAAGATTCACTTTGAAAATGTTTTATAGGCTGGTAAATAAAGGTGTGACGAGAGACTAATGTATAATATAGGACAGACGACCAACTTTGCCTTGCCTTAAAGTGTAGTATCTGTTTGTTTCCCCTCTTTAAAAAGGTTGCAATGTAAAAGGACAAGGGTAGAGGCCCAGTCTCATTTGCAAGAGTGAGAGTCAGAGTAAGTCTTATAATTGTATGACAGTGATCAGGAGAACCAGGGTTATTTTTGCCCATGCAGGGATTTCTCTCATTAAATCAACTATGTTTTACATGCTATAACAGTAGTTATTTATATGCATACACACTAAGTACCTGCCAGAGAGTTAGAAGTATAATGATCTTACAAGCCATTGTGAGTGAGTTCTATCATCACAACATGTTTCATGAGAAAGGCTAAATAAATAGAGGGCATTTTAAAAGAAAATTCATTTTTTTTTGTATATATCTATTTAATAAAAAATCCTACCTCTTCCTTCCATGAATGGTACCAATAGACAAATACCATCTACTTGTGGCATTTGTGGAGTACTGTAACATGGAATTGGTGATCCTGGACAAAGCTGTTTGTGCTTATGCTCTTGAATTGGGAAAGGCATGAATCCATTTGTTCTCCCTCCAGCTATGGGTAAATAGTAGAGCAGATTGGGCTCTTTAGCTTCAGTAAGACAACCTGCCTAGGAGAAGGAAAACTCTGAATTCAAACCAGCTGTACTTTGCTTAAAAATACATACTTGTGGCATTTGTAAACAGTTTACAGCTGTAGTTTAACTTTTATTGATGGTTAAAATTAGCACAAATAAAAGTATTGTACTTTTGTCATCAGGGACACATAGCAACCTCATTTTAGTAGAGCATTACTGAATTTAAAGTATTCTTGCTTATATTCAGAAATAGATGCAAAAAAGATTGCTTCACTTGAAAGATTACTTCATAGAGCCTATCACCTTTTGAAGATCGGTATTTCTTCCAAGTTGTTGTTGTGTCAGTGCTATTGTATGGCTACACTATTTTGACTTGCGTGGGAGTGGGGGGAAGCTGTGTGCTGTTTTGAACAAATCCTGGAAGCAGCATCTCCACGGCCATTTATCTCCCACCTTGTAATACATGCTGGGCATGGCTGGAAAAATTAGGATGAACTCTTATACAAGGACACATTAGTGTTGGCCAACCAGCAAAAATTGTGCAGAGAGGACTTACCAAGAGTGATGGCCAAGAGAGAATCAAGTGATTCTGTGCTGTTGGCATGCAATGATAACGATGAATCCAGGTTATTTATTTGAACTTAAAAACCAACTACTGTTGCCACTGGGTTTGGTTTGATGGTATATCAACCCTTGTATGTATTTACCCCCCACACACAGGCTGGTTATGATACAGGATAAATTTTTAAGCAGTTTAACAGGTTTACTTTCAGAGTTTTCCTTCTTCTAGATTGGCTGCCTAATCAAGGCTAAAGAACACAGTCTGCCCTACTATTTACCCATAGCTGGAAGGAGAATAAGGGGATTCATACCTTTCATAAGTGTATTCATGCTTTCTTCAAAATTTGAACTTGTCTATTTCCTATGACGATAAACATTACACCATGCACACCTTTTGTAGGTTATTTAATGCCAAACCCTCTTTATAAATACATACTAAATATATGATTTTAAACACATTGTATTAATAATGTTTTAAAACAAGCCTAAGCTCATTCTTTTGCACAAAGTTAAATGGTTTCAAGTATTGCTTTGTATCACTAACAATTCAATTAAAAATCAGTCATTTGTTTTCACACTGTTAAATGTAAAAACAGTGCTATTTCAAACAATTCAATTTAGCATGAGTCATTTGTTTGCACTCAGTTTAAATGTCAAACAGTTCTATTTGACCCAAAGATAGGACTCCTGCACTTGCACTCCTGGCCTGAGTGGACCTCGGAGCGATGGTCCTGAAGGAGTACTCTGCATTCCCCAAAGCTTTAGTATTACTGGAGCCTCACCATCAGATTGTTTAGTGTCATAGCCAGGACACTCGTTTGTGGCGGGTTTTATCCCCTCTGTAGAGATGCAGTTTGTGTATTCTACAGCCCCAGTCGACTGGGCTATTAATTGCCAAGAAAATGAAGCAATTTGTGCCAAAAAATGAAGTTCAGAGAATGTCTATTCAAACTAATCACCTCATCTCCAGGGCATTTAACATGTTATATTACTCTTCAACTTTCAATAGGTACTCATCATATCTAATAGCCTTAAAGTAACAGGAAAATATTGTATCAAAATCTCAAAGGTAAGGATATTAATGATAAACATAAACATATCATAATTATTATGCAGTTGTAAAGTTGCAGTGTTTAGTAAAATATTTGTATAATAGTAAAATAAAATATTATAATAGTAAATAAAAAAAAGTTTTGCTTCATTTCTAATTTGCAAAATTCAGTAAATTTTAAATAAACACAATTAAAAAAATAAAAATATTTCATTGACTAAAAAAACTTTTAGTTTATCAGGTTAGCCCACTTATTCTGAGATAAAACTTTGGCAATCGTTATTATTGATAATGATAATAATGCAATAATTCTTTTGTTAAAAAAAAAAAAAAAAAGTAATATTTAAAGGTATCTTCAAATATATTTATTAAATCAGACCTCTATGATCCTTAGAATAAAGTTTTGGAGATATTTGTGGTGTAATGGTAATCCCTATGGAAAGTGAACTTGGCTCCTCGTATTTCACATAGCACTAATATCTTTGAGAAAGGTATGAATTCTTTTATCTTATCAGCTATAGATTAAATAATACCACTACTGTCCTTCTACAAGGTTGGCTTTGGCATTAAATAACCCACAAAGGTTGATATACCATTAAACAAAGAAACTAACTAAACTATTGTTATTCTTATGGTTTAGTTTAATAGCCAAAGAATTGATAAATTAAAAGGAACAAAAAAATAGATGATGAAAAACTAGTCAAAATTGTGTGTGTGCATGTATTACAGAAAGATAAGAAGAAAGAATTGACAAAAGAGGAAATTATCTTTTTATTTTTTTTAACACATGCACCAGATTAGACAATGTTTGCAAAATCTCTGATCATCATGACAGTTGGATGGTTTTGCTATTTATAGTTGAAGCTTTGAATTTAAAATTGGCTTTAATTATTTTTTTCTTTTTTCCCCTCACAACAAGGTAGACCCAAATCAGCTTCAGTCTCTGTTGGAACCATGAAATGTCTCCAAGAATTGACTTTTCCATTGCACTAAAAAGCTCTGGATGATTAACCTTGAGGGGGTTATGATATTGCCAAGCTAAGGGGCATTTCCCGATGTCTGTGGTCATGATATTGCTGAAGCAGGTGAATAATTTTGGATATAGGTAACCCTGGCTTTTTTGCATAAAATGTCTTTTTGATTCCTTTTTTTTTTTCTTTTGGTGCTGTGTTGAATATAGCTTGTATGTCCCAAGCTCTCGGCTCTTGTTCAAGGTGCATCAGAATGAGAACGAGATCGACCCACTGACCATACAACAACAAATACTTAAGCTTTACCCTCATAAGTTGTTCATGGAGATGTATTTGATTTGGTTGAAACATCATAAAAACAAGAAAACAACGATACCTTTAAATAAACTGAACAGTTTTAAAATTTAAAGGAGGGGAGAAAAAAAAAACAACTTAAAATAAATGAAAGAAAAAGAAACTTGATGAAAATTTAAAAAATGGCAATGATTTTTTTTTTTTTTTTTTATTTCTTATGAGGTGAAGGGCAAATAGTATTTAAAAAAAATGTATTGTGTGCTTCAGAAGGCCAGTTTTTTCATGAGGAGGTAAACATGTGAGTCAACTTCAAATCCGTGCAGATTGTTTGCGTCTCCTTGCAGTCTCATCAAAAGTCCCCCGAAAGAAACATAAGCAGACCTGGAAAAAAAAAAAAAAAAAAAACAATTAGAAAAAACAGAAAGGAGAGAAAGAAGAGAAAGACTTAATCATAAAACAAAAAATATGATAGAAAACTCATTTTATAGTGAGTGATGAATTATCAAGTGTCAGATAAAATGTTAATATCTTCATTTTTAACCCCATCACATTGATGTTTTTATTTACCTAACCCCTCTGCTATAAGCAGGCTGTGACATAAGCTTAGTTTTTAATTTGAATTCAGTTTTCCTTCTCAAGACTGGTTGCCAAAACTAGACAGAAGAAAATTTCTATTTAACCAAGAAGCAAATTACTTGAAGCTGTCAATATTTGTAATGTGAAGAGGAATATTCACTTATGTTTTTAGTGGAGTTGTTACCTTCAGTTAACTTGCATTTTCCTGCATGTTGTGTGTTAGACATTTTAATAATTTTTCTTTTGAATATGTTTTTTTTTAAAGGAGGATGTTATTAGCAAATAATTTTCTATATGGTACTTGTTCTAGTCCTCCTTAAGGTTTTCAATCTTACAACTTTTTGCCATTCACAGATTTTTAAAAATACATATAATAATAACAACTATCCAAATTTTCTTAAGTTGAACTCCTTCATTGTGTTCTTGATATTAATATCAAAACGTTTTGACTGATCTTTTCTTCAGACTTCATCAAGTGTATATAGCTTGTAATAAGAGATAACAAACTTTTTCTTTACATTACGGCAACATTGTTTCTACTCAATCAGGTCAAAGACCGACTTCAGTTATCCAACATCATTTGAAATCTTAATGACTTAAAGTTTTCAAATGACAAATATTTATTTGTGATAGTTCAATATCATCTACAGTAAGAGACTGACAAATTATGATGTTAATTGTAAACTGATATCTAGACTGGTTGTAAAATAAGAATTTTACAAGACCTTTTTTTTTTAAGGTTTGAAAATTCTAATTCTTTATTCAGATTTGCCATGGTTTCTGCGTCTCAATCTTTCATTTAATATATTAAATTTTCTTCTTGCACCTATTCTTTCATTGGCCATTTGGGAAGATGGAATCAATGTCAAAAGGAATTGGTCCATGTGAAACAGGTTATGTGGCTTGCTGTGAAGATGGCTAGATGAAGATGTGTATAACTGAAGGAGAATAAGACAGCATAAAACTGAACAGGTGTACACACATTTGCTTGAAAAGGTTTTCAAAGATTCTAACCATCTTAATCTTTTTTCTAACACCATTCAAAAAATCTGCTACACGTGTCAACCATGATTAAGTGTGGCATCAAACTAATATCATTAAAGAGGATTGTTATAATTTCTCTATTACTGTTCTTGTCTGGTTAAAGATATTTATTACACTTGTCAATAATGCCTTTATTTGCAATTACTACTCTACCTTCCACTGGTCAGACAAATATTAGAGGTTCCAAACATTGACAAGTCCAACTGGATAGAAAATCTTGTGTGCTTAAGTGACAGTTTTGTCAACAGTTTTTGTCATTCCATCAATGTCATGTTATTTAGTTGAAAAGCACTTAACAATCAGTCTTTCATAATGGCTTCTCTCATTTCCTGCTATCTTAATCTTTTTGTTGATCTTAGGATGCTTCTTTCATCTCTCCCTCCCCTTGACTTTTTTTTTTTTTTTTTGGCTTATTGTCTCTTTACCCTTCAGTGTTGGCAATAGGAGTGTGTCCACCTTTTTTGTATATAAATATTGTATTAATGCACCTCATCATAATATCTTAATAATTGAAGATGGAAATCTAAATATGCAAAACCCACATGAATATTAAGATTTATTGTTTCAAGATAAAATTGAATGTTGCAAGAGTGGAATAAAATTGGAGCAAGGTTGCTACTGCACATAAGTTTTACTGCATAGTTCTATGATGATAATCATTACAAATTCAATTATACTAAAAAAAATTCTTTCAAAATATATTAATGATACCAATGCAGTTGTGAAATACTATATTTGATGATTTATTAAAAGAAAAACTGCCCTGAAGTTCAAGTCTATGTAGATACTATAGACTACAAATACCTGTTCTTTGCTAAACTCTATAGGAGTTAATATCAACATGTAAACTGAAGAAGAGGCTTATATGTTGTCAAATAGTATAAGTGAGTTGACAGATTTCTTAATAATAACTGATTTCAATCAAACCCAGCAATGACACGTGAAATATTTCTTGTTTTGTTAATATTATATTCATTTGTTTCATCTGAATGTTTTGCCACCAAATAAATTTCTATTTTAATAGCATCATAACATGATTGTAAAAATGGTTAACAGAAACTTCACCTGTTGGTAAATTTACTTTCTGCCTCTTGAATCTTAATGTGTAGTTGACTCTTAGATGTTCTATGTGAACTCTTTACAGTTAATGATCTTGCTGGTTCTAGATTACTTGACTGCTTGTGTTTGATGCTCATGTTAAAACACTATGAAAAGCAGGCCAAGTGTTTGACAATGTTGCTAGTTATATATTGTTATAGTTTTCTGTAATATTTCATAATTTTTTAACATATCCTAATATCTGCCTATGAGAAATCAATCTTGTTTAATGCAGATGTTCACTTTGCATACATAAAATCAAAATATAACAATAAATATCTCATCTGTGATTTTTAATCGAGATGATCTCAGTGGTTCTATATTAAAACTTTGATTTCTTACTTGACTGTGGTGTTAATACCATTTATCATTAAATGTGGGCCAGAGATAGAATAAACTGTCATCTATTAATATAAAAAAAAACTAGTAACTAATATATCACGATTTGGGGATATTAAAATAAACAATAACCAAGCAAAGTTCCCATTCCAAATAAAAAACTGTTTTTTTTTTTAAAACCTAGCCTCATAATTTTGATTATCCATCTTTTTCATCAAATAAAATTATCTCCCTTGCTCTAAACCTATTGAGAATAATTATTTAAGATGAAAGGAATTGAGAGATCAGAATATGAAGTAAGGTAAAAACAAATATGAGAGAAGTAATTCAGTGTTTGAAATGTGTTTCAGATGCTAAAATGTTTAAATATGATGTACATTATTTATGAAAATATATCAAAGCTTTTACGCAGTCACATACATCTGTGTGTGTATGTATATATATATATATATATATATATATATATATATCTCATCTACATAAAATCACTCCTTTATGCTCTAGTATGTAGAATGTGCACCACAGTCACTAACATATATCTCTCTGACAAGCCTGCCAAAAAGAATTACACATAACCCTCTGCCAGAGAGCATATCCTACAACACTAATAAATAAGGGATTCAAATTAGTAGAAAAAATACCATTGGAAGAACTACGAACCCCCCTAAAATCCCCCTACATCTGCTAAGGGTAGTTCATTGCCATCAAATTAAAAATGTATTAAACAAAACAAAAATCATTAAAAGCAAATGATAACGAAAAAACTTAAAATGCACACAAACTCCATCTAAATTTGGGGAACACACAACACGTGCAGTCTCAAAATGCAAAATCAATGATAAATACAAATTTAAGCTTCAATTTAAAAATCTAGTTTACATAATTAAGTGCACAAACTCCAAAGAAATTTATATAGGTTGCACACAAGCATTAAACAAAAGAGTCTCTTTACATAGAAGCAATATTAAAAATGTAGCAAGGGAAACTTTATACCAGAGCAATGACTACTCATAATTCCAAATTAAAAAAAAATTCTTTTGATAGATTTAAACACTAAACAGAGCCTAACTACATGCATACACACACACACCAATTAGCTTAAAAAGACATCTATTTGTGGGGACAAATTAATAGTCTTGCATACATTAAATCGACTCAATGCCCTTGAAAATATGTGTACATAGAGTTCCATCTATGGGTTAAATAGAACTGTTTTACCATTTAACTGTGTGTAAATGAGCTCTGGCTCATTTAAAAATGTTACTTACTAAGTATTTGTTTACAAATCATATATATAACAGGATTTTGCATTAAATAATATACAAGGATTGATATGTCATAAAACACAACCACCAAGAATATGAAAAAACTAAATACCAAATTTGAAATCGTTTACAGACTTATTTATTTTTAAGATATTTACTTTTCTCTCATTAGACCAACAATAATCTTTTTTATATACACAGAAAATGAAAACTAACATCTGAAAGAGATTATATGGTGAAATGGGTAAATAGTCACCATTTTAAGTTATAAATTTTGCATGTGTTTTTTTATTTTATTTCAGTTTTTGTCTACTGTACAGCAAACTAGAGTCAGTTGAGCACTGTCTGTGAGAGAAGCAGCATCATGATACAATTCATGTCCCCAGAAATTTGGAAATAGTATGCTGTAGTGCTTGGCATTCACATCAGAAGCTCCAATATAAAGATTTCAGAGTGTTTGGTGTCAATCTAAGAATAATGCAGAGGAGTCAAAAAGATTTGGATGAGTCCACTAATGATTACAAAGGTTAGGTAGTTCAGAAGTCTCACTGATTGTTGGGATAAGAATTCCCAAATTTGTTGGGGGGGAGGGGATCCAGGCCATGATTAACAATGATCCCAACAAATCAATCACATTGGTAACCAGGGACATGGGAAAGTTTTTTTTACTCGGCAGGTAGTGTATGTGTATGAAGACATTTGCTTACAAGATGAGAACATGGCCTGTAATAAAAATTAGCCCGGAAAGACCGCATTGAAATGTTCTTTACTTTTACTGATGAGAAAAGATGGTGAACTAACTCACCGAATAAAACACCAAGTCCACATTCTGGTGTTAGGGATGGTCACTAGCAATGGTGACGTTATGCCACCATTCATCTTTCTACATAGCCCCAGACTCTGAATTGAGAGGGTGGCTGCTGGAGACTCTATGTTAGGTAACAGGACTTTGGATTCTCCTGCTTGTGTGGCATGGTGCAGTGATGGCTGTGAGACAATTTCTGCAGCCTTATCACTCATAATATCTGATTGTCTAACTACTCAGATTGCAATTCCCTTGATTATTATGTGTGCTGTGTGTTTGAGTGAGATACCAACAAAACTCTGTGCAACACCAAAGATAGAATGAAGGCAAGAATAATGGCAGCAGTAACAAATTCAAACAAGGAGACCATTGGAAAGGCTTTCAAGAGATTCCAAAATTGTCTGGAGGCCATGGTTGAAGCTAATGATGATTTCTTGAGATGAATTTTATTTATAGTATTTTCAAGATATCTAAGTGAGATGTCAGGGTTATTTTTATTTTTGCTTAATTCAACAATTGCATGCTAAAAATCTATACAGAAAATTACAGTATATTTCAAGTGTAAAAAGTAAAACAGGAGAAAAAATCATGACTTAGATTTTCACAGTTTTTGATCCTCAGGTGAGTTTGTAATCAACATGACTTATATATATATATATATATATATATATATGTATATGTATTATTCAGTCCAGTTAAATGGGAGTCAGGAATAATTTCATCAGGACAATAAAATCATTCAACTATGAACATTTAAATTTTCCTGTTAAAGAGCTCAATGTAACTGACATCACAGAGCAATAATTCCTTGTTTTTCTTAAAGGAGATATATATTCACTCACACAAAAGTACTATCAATATAACCAATTCTAGATCTCTTACCTGACATTAATAGTGACACATACATCGGTCATTATTTATTTCTTAACCTTTATGGATTTTCTACAAGTCTATGTAAAAACTATCCAAACATTTCTAATATTTGTAGCAACAAAATGTATAATTATGATTTAAAAAAATAAATTCATCCATCCTTGTGGCATTCATGACAAAATAATCTTCTTTTTTTTTTCCTTTCACTAGCCAAAATGTATTAATTAGCAGTTAATAAAAATATTAAGAATTTCAATCATTAAATGGAAGAACATTTTCATGTAGCTTTAGGCTCTTTATTCTAATAATAACGGCTTTGATAATATAACACTTTCTTTTTTCATATCATACAACACGTATAATCAACAAATATTTTGAGTATACGAATGTGTGTGTGGGGGAAATGCCAGTTAGTGTTCATCAATAAGAACACAAATGAAATGTTGGCTCGACAAGTTGGACATTAGCCTAAAGGATAAGGTGGTACTTGTATAACCAATATGTCAAAGAGGATTGATACCAAAGTGTATAATATATATATATAGTGTGTGTGTGTGTGTGTGTGTGTGTGCACACATACACACACAGCCTTGTGTAGGAGGGTTACATGAAATTATTATAATCAATATGATGTTTTTTTTAATATTAAATTGTACCATCAAGATAGCAATTTCTATTTTAGAAGAATGGACACACAGTTTTCTGGAAGTGAATATTCAAACTTTTTTTTCTTTTTTTTTTTTTAAATACAAACATTGATTTTTGATGCAACATCTTTGATTGTCTTAACAGTGACACTTGCCATTTTTTCTCATGGACCCAAAAGCAGCCAAGAAATTTTTCTCCATCACAAAAAAAAATAAAATAAAATAAAAAAAGAGATAAAAGGGAGGGAGAAGAAAGAAGAATCCAAAAGAATCTATGCCACCCTTCCTCTAACCCTCAACCAACATTTTTTTGTAAAATGGCTTTTATTGATTGAAAATTTTTATAATTTTCGATTTCTTTTACTCCTGACAATCACTCTTTGTTTTTCTTCAGACATTCTGTCAGAACACATTGAAAGAAAAATCTGAAAAGATTTAAAAAAAATAAAGAGTACTTCAGTCAATTTCATTGCAAAACAAGAAATCCGAGACAGATGTCTGAAGCCAGGGTGCTATGCTATTTTTTTTAATAGATTTTTTTTTTACTTGAAATTTTGTATAATTGCCTGTTGGTCACATCTCTAAAGCTGTGTGTTCTCTATGTAAATCAATCAGAAACAAGCAATTTATTTCTGTGTGGGCTCATAAGAGAAGAATACCATTGCTTTATTTTATAACAAAGGATCCTTGTCTATTACATATTTGTATGAATGAAAAAGTTTTTATGGCACATTGCTAATAAATATCTAGTGTTTATGGTTTTAACATTCATTATTTTAATTATTTTATTTTAAGGAGTTTGAGTTCTCACCCTGAATAAGGCTGTTTGTATTTCAGATTGCACTAATATCCTTCAGAAAGGTATGAATCAAACTATTTTCCCTCCAACAATAGTTAAATAGTAAGGGATCAGTCTAGAAGGAAAATCCTGAATTCAAACCAGTTGCAAACCTGGAGAGGAATGGGCCCTGCCAGGCGTTGAGTATAGTGCCTCCACAACCAAACCAGGATATGGGACCAGTGATAAAGAGACTTCTTGAAAAGTGTTATAACTTGACAAATGGTTTTTTTGTGTTCTTTCTTCAAAGTACAAAGGAAATACAAAAGATTTTTTTTTTAATTCATAAGGCCAAATAGAGAAAAGTGGGTTGGAAAAAAGAGTCATGTAACATCACTGGTTGGAGTTGGTATTCAAGCCTCAGTTAAAAGCAGCCTTGAAAATCAGCATTCAGAATCCTGGCTTTTTTTTTTTTTTTTTTTTTTAGAACCTACACTTAAACATCAACTTTTGTTTGACTCTATTTGATGTATGGGATTAATATTCTCAACTGAATTCAGTGCATTGACAAGGATGGAGTAAATATTTGTATACAATAAAGGCTTTCTTATTAGACTAAACCCTGACCCACACCTTTTAGTACCATGGGGAGGTGTTTCCGATGTTAATTGAAAAACCTTGATTCTTCAAAACAGTTTGGTGAAAGAATTTTTATGCTTTAGATATCAGTTGGAATAAGGTTTACTCTTGTAAAATCTTAGATTTCCTGGGAATTTAGTGACATCCTACATTCAATATATGACTATGGTCACAATTAGATTATAAAGAGAGACTTGTGCAGCATGCCTCTCACTCTTTTCGGTTTATCAGAATGCTAAGAGGAAATAATAACCAGTATTTGACTCTGATTGCTGAGTTTAAAAACATTTTGGTTCCTTTTAATGATGATGAAATCAAACTTAAATTCTTTCTATTTAAGATTTATCACTTTTAACTGAAACATACATAAAAGTATGTGCAATTAAATATATGTATATTTATATGAACGTGTATATTTATTTGATTATGTAACACAAATTCTGTTCTGGATTAATATGCATAACTTCTTAATTGCTTATGTTGTAAAGGTATAGAAAATGGCCGTTATTCTATTGAAATTTTTTTTTTTTTTCCCCTGGAAAATGAAATTTAAAAATTATACTCTAAGTTAAAAAAAAAGAAAGGGGGACAAATTTTCCCATTTTCATAATAATAGATAATTATACTAGAAAATTCTCTTAGCTACTTAACACTAGATCTATCTGGAAAATGAGTAAATTTGAATATTTATTTACCTAGGTTACAAAAACAAAGTTTAAAGAGAAATAAAGGTCTTTTTAATTGGGAAATAACCCTTTCTGTCCAGAAACAAGAGAAAATAACAATGTTGTTACTTAATGTTATTGTATTTATAAGTGTAATTATTCCACAAGCTGGTCTAATATCCTCATCTTTGTTGTTTTTAACACAGCATTTTACACAATGGTTTTTTCCCCTTTTCTTTAGCCTATCTCAGGTGCACAGTTAATATTCCTACTCCAAAAATCTGAAGAAGACTGAAGAATGCATCTGCTGAAATATTGTTATAAAAACAACTAAATGAAATGACTAGTCTTAAAATTTCAAATATCTGACTGAGTCAAACATTTTGCAATATTTTGGTGCGTACTGATTTGTGGCACAAGTTCAAATCCTGGACAAGACTGATTGCATTTCACATAACACTAATACCCTTGGGAAAGGTATGAATCCAATTATTCTCCCTCCAGCTATGGGTAAATAGTAGGGCAGACTAGGTTCTTCACTTAGAAATTGACCTAGTGTCATATCCTGCCCAAGTGGAGGGGTTGGTAAATATGGATTTGTGGCATGTGATTGAAGCAGTTCAAGCCATTGAAGCTACCCATTGCGGTTGGTAGTATTGTGGTAGTTGGTGTGCTGACACATTGTACATAAGATGAAGGTCAGTTGATTGCAGTACAGTAACCAGATGGTTCAAAAAAGTAGGTCTAAAATTGGATTTCAAGGCTGTGCTCTGAGCTAGAGAAGCAAATCAGGTGAGTAGCACTGAGAGAGTATCAGGCGATCTCGGCATCTCACATTCCAGTGTAAATCATCATCTTTACAACCTTGACAAAATCAGCCACAGTCACCAAATTGTCCCTCATGTTACCAAAATATTGCAAAACTTGACACACCCAAGTATTTAATATATAAATTTATGTGAGGCAAAAAAGAATTAATCTTGCTAGATGAATGTTGCAAGAGCTGATCATTTCAACTATTAGGGTTTTAGCTTTTTAACATGTCCCAGGGATAGGATTTAATAAACATATGCATCAAGTTTCATTCATTTCACTGATTACATATATGAAAGTAGAATAAATACTAAAAGCATTATAGAAATGTATGGCTAAAAAGACATTATAATTATCTGTTAAACAACTACATCCAAGCATTTATTTTAATGATTATCTCTATAAAGAGACTTAACTGATTCTTGTAGTGATCGGCTAAAATGAAAATCATCATATTAGTGCTTTGGTTGCATTTGAACTAAGTAGACAAAATTTTACATTATTCTACAAACTGTTCATTTTGAGTATTTTTTAAAATGTTTTATTGAATATTTTGGTGGATAAGGAATGAAAATTTAATAATTAAACTGAATTTTGCAGGGGTTTTTTTTAAACTAAAATTTGATTGAGCAAGTTTAGACACTCAATGTGTATGTTGAGCATTCCAGATAAAAGAAAAAGTTTCAGTTGATCTGGTATTAGTGCATACATTACTGATAGAATTGAGCCATTATAGAATTTAAATACATTGTTTATAGATTTTAATATAGAAATGCACTGAAAATCAGGAAGAGATTGATGGTATGAAATGAATGCAAATATTAGACAGAAAAGAGTATATATATATATATATATATATATAGATATAAATAAAATTTGAAAACACAAAGGGATTGTTTAGTGATCTGGAATCAATGAAAATGTGACTGACAGAATAGAACTATTATATATAAGCGGTTTGTGTTTAATTAAAAAATGAATAGCAAAGATTTTAAAGTTGTTTTATAGAAAGAAATCAATAAGTATAACTCAAAAACACAACACTGATCATAAAAAAAAAATAAGAGGGTGGGTGCATCTCTATGTCAAGTTCAACCTCTAAATCAGCCACTCCTCTAACCCCGGACCTATACTAGCATGCATCATAGTCATTATGGTAAATTATCTATAACACAAACAAATTACAGATTTTAGAAGTAAATAATCATTGTAATGAAAGTAAAAGTAATATATTTAGCATAAGTGTTAAACAGAAAAGCTTTTTGTACTTAAAATGTTCAGGTTTAATATTCTAGAAATGTTGCATTCAAATCTAAAAAAAAAAAAAAAAAAAGTAAACTCTTTAGTTCTTAACAAAATTGAACATGCACAATACTGAACGTAGGAAAACTGACTTTTTACCTCATCATACTTCAGTTATGGTTCACAAGTCAAACCTCAGGTGGTGTGGCCTTCAGTCCAATATTTTACCATTGAGCAATACCAGAATGCATTGCTTGCCCAAGAATGCATGGATACGAATGCAATCAAACTGTGTGCATAAAGTCAAGAAAGAGAATAGTTGGGTGTTTGGCTTTTGCGTGTGTGCAGCTAGCAACCAGTTTGAGGTAAAGATAATTGGTTGCTTTCTTTCTTTCTTTCTTTCTCATTTGCTTTTCTCTCTTTCACTAAGACCTGCATTTGTTGCTGCTGCTGCTGCTGCAGCAGTGTGCACCACCAGGCCTCAGCAGCAGTCGGTGCTGTAGCACTAAGGACAGCAACGCAGCCATGAAGAGGAGGGCGACGACAAGAAAATATTGATTGTGTTACAGTCTGGGGGAAGAGGCCAAGCTCATTCTATTGCACAACAGGTTGGACACTTGCAAGATTTCCATCCTGGATGTTTTAAGGAGGGTGGGGATTTCACCATCTCCATTCCGCTTGCCCTGCCCTATCTCTTAAATCTAATTTAAGCAAGCATGTAGATACATTTTAAAAAGTTTTCTCGATAGAAATATTGAAGAAATAAAAAGAAAAGATAATACCTTAGAAAATGACACATGGGTCACATACAATTTTAGCATTATTAAAAAGGATAGTTGTAATATGAGACTTGGTAAATAATGATTCTACAATTTGCTGTTTTTCATCATAAGGAGAGGGGAAAAAAATGAAATATTTGCTTGTCTAAAGGAGAAATAATTAGTCAAAGCCAAATCGTTTGTTTAGACATTTCATAAATAAACATTTTACGCAGTGAAATTAAAGACAAGGGAGAACAAAGACCTTGCCATGGATAATGCTGGGGCGTGTATGCTGTGCAGGGTAGCAATACAAAAGGGAGTACAGCTGGTGTCCCCAGGTGAGAAAGCAGCATGCATTAATACTAGATAATATTTTGCACCAAGGTCATATTTTTGGGCAAGGTCACAGCTCAGCTGGCAAAATTCAAACCTACCACTAATAATGCAATTATGAACCCTCAACTTGAAAAAAAACAAAAACAGGTCTCTTTTTAAAAGGAGTGCAAATATCTTTCTTAGCTTATACATATTTTGTAAGGAGTGACCAATTTACAAGCTCGAACACACTCAAACCTGTGCGTGTGTGCGCATGATATCAGGTCATCATGACATTTGCTATGGCTGCCTTGTTTAATGTCACGTGAGTTACAGGTGATGATATTTCTTGGAAGATAGACTCATGCTGATTGAAAAATTAAATTATATAATTATACAAGAGGAACAAAATGAAAGTTGTTTAAAAGTCCCACTTAAGAAAAGTTCCAAATATTTATAACAAATTAGAATCAATTTTTCAAATCAATTGAAACATTTATTTATTGATCTATTTTTTTCGTGGTTGGAAATGATACCCACAAACGTAAAAGAAAAATTTGACCTTTTTAGCTCTTCATAAAAAATTTTTTTTTTTTCGCTTTTTCGTCTAATAATTAACCCATTGAGTTTCTACTATAACAGTGGTCCATGACCATATTAATACTTCTATTTAAAAAGAAGTGAAACGTCATAGTTATCCCATTATATTGAGGATTATGATAATCAAAAGATAATGTTCAGTGCAAATGCAGACCCCACAAAGTCAGTTGCAAATTGGACTGGATATGCTTCTATTCTAAGTGTACCATGCTAATAAAAATGATTAATTATATGATGTACTGGGTCAGATGGAATGAGATTTTCAAAGGAATCGGTGCTATGCGTGACTAACATAATGCACATACGCACACATGCGCGCAAAAAGATTTTAAATGTATTGTTTTCTAATTCCTATATTAATGATTTTTGCCTGAGATGATAATATTCAATGACCAACCCCCACTTAACGAAATGTATTCTTCTTTCTTTCTTTCTTTCTATCTCCTTAAATTGAATAAAATGTTAACAAATATGACGACAAGGCAAAAAGGTACAACAGCTGAAATCTTGTGACAACAACAATTAAGATGTGGACACTAGTCTGGGTATATCAGTGAATAATAAAGATAATTCCTTGTCTCAAAAAATTCAAACCTTTTCTTACCCTGTTCTATATTTTAAGTGATTGCCAACTGAGCCAGGTCTGTGCCTTCTGAACATTCATTGATCAACAATCAATTTTCAGATGTTTTCTATGTGCACTACAAACTTTGATTTTTTTTGCTAAACACTATTTTTTTTTTTTTTTTAAACTTTTCAAGAGAAAAACCTTTCAACATAAAAAGGAAAAATTTTGTAAAACCTATTGGAGTAGTAATGAAATGTTATGTAACAATTGTATGGGATCATATCAATAATATGTAACCACCTATATATCATTAACCCTTTTGCAGGCAGCTAATCCTAAATTTGCAAAACAGGTTATACTCAAACAACAACGAACCCCCCCCACAAAAAAACCCCCCACACAATTTGATAAGCAATTATGTGTCATAGTACAATAGCATGAAAATAATAAAACACCCACTTTTAATTATGATATTTTGCAGAACAACCATTACACAATCCTACACTACAGTGGGTTCTCCGAGCAATGTTTTTTTTACTTCAACATGGAGTTGGTCATCAAGCAACCAATAGGAAAATACCTTACATTGAGCTACTGTAAAATGACAATGTTGCTCTGCCTGTGTACTGTTGGTGACAAAAATGTCACTTTGCCTGCATAAGAGTTAAAATTCTGCATGTGTCTATGTGCACTGGGGGAGAGTAATGTAATGGATATCAACATATGAAATAAAATGGGCAAATTAAGTTTGAATTTTGGGCGAGGTTACTAATGTTCACTTTGTATTACAGCATTTGGGAAAAGCATGAGTTCAAATCTCTCTGGTTATCAGTGTAAGTCACTACTTTAAAAAAAATGTGCTTAAAGACCACTGAAGGCGGCTGTTAAACTTGATGTCAAGTTATTTCCTATCGACAGAATTTATATGACAATTGCATGTAGGAAGAACAAAGACTGCAGTTGTCAAGTGGTATCTGAAAGACCAGAAACAACCACTTGGAAAACCTCCATGACGATTGGAAGAAAGATTTTCAAATGATTCAGGTCAACATAGAGAAGAAGAAGGATATGAAGAACGAAATGGAAATACATTGTGGCCAGCAATGTGGAAAATCTGGCCAATAAGGAATATATTATAATTGAAAAGAAAAAAATCTGAATTGCAATAGCAATGGAGCATCAATGGACTTTTCATGAAATTAAAAGTTGCTAAATGTAAGAAAAGGGAATTTTTAAACAACTACTCATGTAAGAATTTTGCATGTAAAATTTTAAAATTTATCTTAAATGTAAATGTATGACGAGTGTTTACCAATATATTTTGTAATATATCAACTTATCTTGTCATTTAATTAATTTGGTTTGGCTGGGTTTTATGGCATATCAACCATTGTAGGTTATTTAATGCCAAATCCTCTTTACACACACACACACATATATATCTGATTTGGTTTAGTTTGGGTTTTATGGCATATCAACCATTGTAGGTTATTTAATGCCAAATCCTCTTTATACATTACATATAAATTAAATATAAAGGATTTGGTTTGGTTGGGTTTTATGGCATATCAACCATTATAGGTTATTTGATGCCAAATCCTCTTTACACACACACACACACACATCTGATTTGGTTTAGTTTGGGTTTTATGGCGTATCAACCATTGTAGGTTATTTAATGACAAATCCTCTTTATACATTACATATAAATTAAATATAAAGGATTTGGTTTGGTTGGGTTTTATGGCATATCAACCATTATAGGTTATTTGATGCCAAATCCTCTTTACACACACACACACACATCTGATTTGGTTTAGTTTGGGTTTTATGGCATATCAACCATTGTAGGTTATTTAATGACAAATCCTCTTTATACATATATAAATATATAAATATATATATGATTTGTAAATATATTTTGTAGATAACATTTTTAAACAAACCTTAGCTCTTTTTTTGCACACAGTTAAATGGTTTCCACTATTGCTATATAACAGTCACAATTGTTCTATTTGACCCAGAGATAGGACCCTATTAGGTGCTACCACTGTGGGCCAGAGTGAACCTGGAAGCAATTGCAATGATGAGGTACTCCACATTCCCCAAAACTCCAAGGCTGGAACCTCACCATCAGATTGTTTAATGTCATATCCAGGACACTTAGGGGTCTTACCCCTCTGCAGAGGTGCATTCTGTGCATTCTATAGTCCCAGCTGACTGGGCTTTTATCATTCGAGTTAAAAGTTAAAAACAATATGATGGAAGGGGAAAAGAAAAAATAAAATAATGATAATATTAAAATAAATCAACACTGGACTTATCTCTCTGAGTCAGACATTTAAACTTATCTTAACCAATTCATTACAAAGGTAAGTATTAATAAATATCCTCTGCTTACTATTAAGTTGAAAACTAGACTGGAAATTGCTTTATTCTCCAATTTGAGTATTTTAATGCACTAATAAAAACAAATCTCTCTACAGTGTCAAGTTTTTTGCTGTTTGACAATACCATAACACATCATAAAAAGAAAATAGAAGCATGGTTAGCATAATGGTTATTAGCATTGAAAATAGAATTGGTGATCTGAGTTCAAATCCTAGGTGAAGCATTTCACTTCGAGCTAATGCCCTTGGGAAGGGTCTGAATTCATCTCTACTCTCTACTAAATAGTAAATCAGACTGGGTTCTTTAATCTTGGTAAGGCAACCAGTCTAGGGTTGGTTTTGTTTTGTTTCTCTGTTTAATGGCCTATCAACCTTCACTGGTTATTTAAAGCCATCCTTATAGAGGAACAGCAGTAGTGCTATTTAACTCATAGTTAGAGGGATACCTTTCCCAAGGTTATTAGTCAAAAAGTAAACATAATAGTGTAAATGGAGTTTGAACTCACTTACTTTGGGGCAGTAGTCCATCACTTTAGCCATTATGCCATGGGGACTCGCCTGCAACTAGTCTAAAAGAAAAACTGAATTCAAAGCAGCTTCACTCAGTTTGAAAATTGACATTGTGTCACATCTAGGATCATAGAGGAGGTGATGGATATATCTCTCTCTCTCTCTCTATATATATATATATATATATATCAGATACAAAATGCATATCAACTAATACTAGATTTTGATTTAAAAAAATCAAATTATCCATTTTATGAGGGAAGATTGGTTGGAGTTGCAGCAAAAAGATTCTGGTATTTTACAAAAAGGAAAATTTAACTCAGTTGTAGTAGTAGGAAAAAGTAAAGTTGTTGACCTTAGTTGAGAGTGACCCAAAGGCTCCCTTTTCAATAGCTACTACACCGAGGTGGAGATTGAACTCTGGTCTCCTGGACCATTAACGAACACTCTACTCATTAGGCCAATGGCTCAGTATTGGACTGGGCCATTGGCTTAATGAGTAGAGTGTTAGCTAATGGTTCAATCCCAGGTTGAGTCATATCAAAGACTAAAAAAAATGGTACTTGATGCTGCCTTGCTTAACACTCAGCATTATAAGGTAAGGATCAAGGGTAAAGTGGAGCAATCCAGAGAATGTAGTAATGCCCTCCCCTACACCTTGGTGTGGTAGCTATTGAAAAGGGAGCCTTCGGGTCACCCTCGACTAAAGTTAGTAGTAGTAGTAATACTATATAAGCTGCTGATGGCTCTGCGGCAAGATTTCCAACTTGCGTAAGGTCAAACATGTTTCTATCCCAGCTTGAAGCATCTTGTGTCAAGCTACACTGATGAGTTGTGATACAATAAAACAGTCTGTCTGTGGATGATGATATATATATAATATCAGATATAGAATGTGTATTAACTCATACTAGATTTTGATTTAAAAAAAAATGATGAAATGCTATAGACCTAGGTGTGCAAAGGAGACCTAAAAAGAGAAACAATTGCAGCCTGAAACAATAACATAAAAACCAAGTATATAAAGAACAATACAGAATACAGGATAATATCAACAGAATTAAAAATAAGACAATGAACCACAAAATGAGCAAATGCAATAAATTATCTCAGAGTACAAAAATAGATATGACTGAGTTGGAAGAATGCTCCACTGAGAAGTGTGCAAACAAATATGATTTAACCAGATAAGTCAATATCCATAGACAAAGACTAGAACGATATCCAAATGGATATCACCTAATTCAGCCTGAAAGATCAGATCTAGTCATTATGAACAAGGAAAGTGAGAGCAGTTTTTTTTATTTTTATTTTGACAGATCATGGAGTAAAACTTAAAGGAAAAAAAAGCTAAACAAGAATAAATGGCCTTGTCAGAAAAGTGAAGAAATTCTGGAATACAAAGAGGACAGCTGTCCCAATCATTGTCATAGTATAAGGAAATAAAAATTCTAGCAAAAGCGTGAGAAGAACTTGAAATTGAGACGATTCAAACAACAGCACAAGTGAAAAAAGATAAAATACTAAGGAGAGTACTGGCTGTCACT
>CAUZXS010003824.1:35000-85000 GCA_963585895.1 Sepioteuthis lessoniana | reverse complement strand
ATCCTCCTGCACCCACCACTCTCTCTCTTCTCTGCTTTCTTGCAGCTGACAAATGGGAATTTGGTAGGAAGACTGATTGTCTGAAAAGGCAATTATTTTGATGAATAAGGAAAAATAGGGTGGGAAGAGAGAAAGAGTGGGAGCATTAGAGGAGAGAGCATGAGTGGGGAGAGCATGGAGAAGAGAGAGAGAGAGTGTGGAGAGAAGAATAAAAAAAAATGGAGCTGAGAAGAGTGAAAACATGACGAAAAAAAAAAGTAAAATAACGAATAAAATAAAAGATCTTGTATGGACTTAAGATATGTCAATAACTATTGTTTATATAATTGCATGTATAGAGACATTAGACAATCTATTTGCACTCATCAACACTATATTTCATATATATATATCAACCTAGTTGTCTGGGACTGTAGAATATACTGGCTGCATCTCTGCAGAGGGGTAAGATCTCCCCTCCCCAACAAGTGTCCTGGATATAACACTAAACCATCTGATGGTGAGCCTCTAGTCTTGGAGCTTTGGGGAATGTGGAGTACTCCTTTGTTGTCATTACTCCCAAGTCTACTCTGACTCAGAATGGGAGGGCCCCATCTATGGGTCAAATAGAACTGTTTAATCATTTACTAAACTTGAAACCATTTTATGTTGAATAGAATTACTAGTGTCAGAAAGCAATACTTGAAAACATTTAACTGTGTGCAAACAAATGAGCTCTGGCTCATTTAAAGATAATGTGAGTGAAAAACTATTGGCCACAAATCATAATCTCTTTTGTCAATGCACTTAATTCTGCAGTGAATATTAATTATATAGATTAAACATTATTTGTGAAAATTTCAGATCAAAATTCAACTCATAAGTGTCAGGTTATGAACTTTATATATAAGTCTTACCAAAAACTAAAAAATGGTACTTGATGCCTCCTTACTTAACACTCAGCTTTATACAGTATGAATCAAGGGTAAGTGGAGCAATCCTGGGAATAGTGTAGCACCCTCTCCTACACCTTGGCGTAGTAGCTATTAATAAGGGAGCCTTTGAGTCGCCCTTGACTACGGTTGACCAATTTACAACTTATATATATATATATATATACCATTGAGCAAGTGGAAGTGCCAGATTATACCATGGTAGGGTCTCTAAGTCTTAAGCTTCTTTGGGTCCCTATAACATCTTCCTCACCCTTTTCATGCTTTCTTTTTTGTATGATTTATAAAAATAAAGTAGTTAATGAAGTAAAATATCTTATCAGACAACCGTTAATTAACATGAAGCCAAACCCCACCCAAAATACTGATACTGTAAAGTTAAACATATATGAGCTTTTATTTCAGTGATGGAAAGTATTAATACTAAATACTAAACAATAAAAAAAAGGGTTTTATAGTTGCTGGACCTGTAGGGCCCCTAGGATTCAGCCTAGTTAGCGATATTTGTCTCTGTCTCTCACCAGACAGGACTTGACACAAGGTCAATAACCTGAAGGTTGGCTTAAAGTGGGGTTTAGGGGAGGGGAAAGTCGGGCACGAACTGAGGCGTGAGCCCTGCTGGTCATCGACCCACTTAGTGGGCCTGATGAGACGAGCTGGACTTGTACCCAAATCTAGGCCCAGGCACATATGCCTGATTATAGCTTGAACTGGACAGCAAGGTCCAGTGCAATACAAGGGTGTTAAAGGTGTCAATGATGCAGATCGCCCACCCAAAGGTGGCCCAGCCAAAGCTGGAGGCTTTTCGGCATCAAGTCTGCTTCAGCCTAATTAGTCTTATGGATAATGTGGCACTGCCGAAAGGGTCAATGATTTTATACGTGAGAAACAAACAGTCACCAAGTGTTGTTAACTCTATGTCTATGAGATCCTAACACACATATATATATATATATATATATATATGCTCTATCACTGATATTGAACACTTTTTCTTTATAAACATAGTAGACTATTATTATTTTTAGTAGTAGTAGTATATATATATATATATATATATATATATATATATATTGTATGTGAATAAGTATCAATAATTTGTTATTTATTAATGCTGACCAGTTTTGATGTAGACCATCATCAGGGAGTATTTATTTCAAGGCTGGAAAGTTTCAAAACATTAGAGTGTGCATTTGCATTCATGTAAATAATTTCTTCCACCCCCACCCTCAAAGATGTGTCAATGTTAAAAAAATAATCCATAAAAGTTAATGGAATTTACTATTATTAATTATTGATCTAAGTGTTTGTTTTCAATAAGCATAACTTAGATTTAAACCAAGAGCAGAAGAAAGGGACATTCAGTGAGATGAAACTTTTCACACAGTAGTAACTGATATACAAAAACA
This sequence comes from Sepioteuthis lessoniana, assembly GCA_963585895.1. NCBI lineage: Eukaryota > Metazoa > Mollusca > Cephalopoda > Myopsida > Loliginidae > Sepioteuthis > Sepioteuthis lessoniana. The sequence continues at coordinate 82,659 of CAUZXS010003824.1, read as the reverse complement.
GTTTGCTAAGCATTACACCATGGCTAGGTGCTATATATATATATATATTACAAACACACATACACACTGATAGACATGAAATAATTTCCTACAATTACAATTGTATAAATATGAGTAATGTCCCAAAAATCTTTCACTTTCTCTTTCTATCGATAGATAAATGAGAAAGAGATATACATATATATATATATATATATATATATATATATATATATATATATATATATATATATATATATATTTTTTTTTTTACTCAACTTAGTGTATTGAACACTCTTATGTTTAGCAAAAGGAATTCTGTCAGTGTTTTTTTTCTTTTGACTAAGCATGTCTTATTGATTGATTATTTTCATATTGTAGTACATATGTTTTTAGTCTTTTCTTTTTTTAATAGAATTTTTTTTCCAGGTATCAGTTTGTGTGATATTTTTTATTTGCAAATTGTATCATCTGGGTTTTTTTACACCATCAGGATTATAGAATAGCTATATAACTTGCTCATTGGCCTAGTTCAATCCCAGGTCGTGTCATACCAAAGACTTTAAAAATGGTACTTGAGACCTCCTTGCTTAACACTCAACAATGTAAGGTACGTATCAAGGGTAAAGTGGAGCAATTCCAGGAAAGGAGTAGCGCCCTTCCCTATACCTTGATGCAGTAGCTATTGAAAAGGGAACCTTCTGGTCACCCTCGACTACGGTCGCCAACTTTATATATATATATATATATATATATATATACATACATACACACAAACACAATCTATCTATCTATATATATATATATAGTTTGCTATATTCATAAATAAAGTGTTCAATGTTGTTGAGAGACCATGTATATTTGGTCTGATGAATGCATAGGAGAGAAACTGACAGTTTCAATGTTTCACTGTTGACTATGTCTATACTACTTTAACCTATATATATATATATATATATATAGATAGAGTTGGTGGGACAGCCAGTCTAGAGGAAGGACAACTGACAGTTAACAAGCATTATTGAATATGTCTATGCTACCCTAATAGAGAGACAGAGAGACTGAATAGGACAGCCAGTCTAGAGGAAAGACAACTTTCTATCCAAACCCACATTTTACCAACATATAGGCCAAGATGTGTTGGGCAAGGTTCATTACTATCCAACTTTGAAGAAGGACAGAGTTTTGCCGTTAACTGATAAAAAGGTTGATGATTATCTATATAAAAGATTATCTATATAACAGATTATGCAGATAAGCCTGAATAAATAATATCCCCAATAAGTGTTAATATAGTAAATGTCACAATTGTTAATTCACAAAAGCAGATTAAATTTGTAATAAAAAAAATTGATTTCTATTAAAGATTTGTACATAAGGTAATAAAAAAAAAAAGAGAATTGCTAAAATCAACTGTAAGAATAATTAATACCTAGTCTATAGTGTTAATGAGATTGTTGTCAATTAGTGTGTCTATCATGAATGAGAAAGGAGAGAATGAAGAAAGATAATACAATACAATAGGGAAGGAGATGAAAGAGTGCTTAGTTTTAGTCATGAAGAAGAGGACAATGGTTGTTCATTTAATAAAGGATGACAGTTTACAAAACAATTGATAAGTAAAATAGCTTAGTCTGGCACAGGGCCAATAGTGTCAAGCAGCTAATGAATATTCAAATCACAAGTGTGGTAATGGCCTATGAGGTTAGCTTGTTAGTAATTGCTCCATAGTTAGCTATATAAGAAAAAATTCTTTTTCTTCAATTTTCTTTTCCTAACTAATTATGTTACATAAATTGCTTGATCATTGGAGACAAGTGTCTCTGTTGAGACTGCCTGTATATCAAAATTGTTTTGGAATAGGCCTCAAATGATGTAAGAGATGAAAATGATGAATAAACGATTACCAGATGATTTCAGTTGGAAGAAACCAAGAACGAATATATATATATATAATTCCATCCACAGACAGACTGTTTTATTGTATCACAACTCTTCAGTGTGGCTAGACATGCGAGATGCTTCAAGCTGATATTGTCCCTCCCAGCATAAGTGAAGGAATTTTATGTATATATTTATTTACAAATACGCTTATCGGCTACCAGAGTGCTCAATTCATAAGAGCTTTGTATTTACATTTATGTTGTAGCCAGCAATTCCCCACTCGAGTGCTCAACTCATGGAGGGAGCATATATATATATATAAATAAAGAAATACCCAGATTTTTTGTATATCATAACCAATATTAGAAGTTTTATCAAGATATTTTTGTTAAGTATTGCTCTAAAATCTTCTTTGATCTTCTGTAATGTAAATCTAATTCCATTTTTATATTCCATGCTTTTTATGTACCAATCTTCTGTGATGGTAAAATTCTTCAGAATTTATGTTTTACTGCCTAAATTTAAGAAGAGAGAGAGAGAGAGAGAGAGATAATAAGTCATAACTGTTCTCATATTGTAGGATTTTGAAATGAATATTTTCTAATATTTACTCTTTCATCACAATGTTTATAATCTTTTTATTGGTTTTTATCACAATTTTGACAACAAGGATCATGAATGATGACCTCATGAGGCATGGAAGGTAAATTAGAGAAACTTATCAAAATTTACTTTTTTATTTCAAATTTTTACAAATTAGAGGCCAAAGAACAGAAAGTTAGTATTGCATGTTTGTGTATCATAAAGAAATAATTACAGGCTATATATATATATATATATATATATATATATATATATATATATATATATATAAATAAATAAATAAATGGAGAAAAATTGAAAAATAAAGTAATCCAAAAGTGATTAATTTATTATGAAGGAAAGTCAACATTAAAATGTTTTGGTCTTGTACCTTCATCAGGACTTTAAAATGGTAAAACAAGTGTTGATAGAACAATGATGGATGTTTAACTAAATACAAAATCACAGGGAGGAGAATACATACAAAGAAAGGTTATATAACCGTTCAATCATTCAATATATTTTTAAAATTTTTCTCCATACAGTTGGTTTCCTATATAATAAATATACATTAGATATATATATTTAATTCATGGAATATAGACTGTGACCCTGGGTTTCATGGAGTTTTTTGCAAAACAACAATCACGGGACTCATTTTTGACATAAAATGTAACACTATGTTAATTTTTTAGTAGAATAAAGTAGTTTAAATTTAGAGCTATTCTTTCTCCAAGGTTGGTTGACATAGGAAAAGTGAAAGATCTCAGTTTGCCTTACTATTTACCAATAGCTAGTGGGCAGATGAGAAAAGCATTACCATAAAGTGAAATGCAAATTGGTTCGCCCAGGATTTGAACCTGGTTCAAGGAGTCCATTTTCTACAATGATAATCATCATATTATGTGTGTGTGTGTGTGTGTGTGTGTGCACGCGTTTATAAATAAATAAATGCCTACATTTTAATCCTAGTCACCAATTAATAAGCCTATTTCAAATGATTATTCCAAATAAGCCCATTATCAGTTTACTTTGTTGCATGAATTTTTATATAAAAAATATAACATAAATTTGGTTACATAACATTCATTATTTTTTGTTTATCATTATTCATTATTTTTTGTCTATTTATTTTTTGCTGTGACCTATTGAATACAATGGATTTAAAGAAATTAATGCTTACTTAATGAACTATAACAATTTTCTGAATTATGAAATGAAGCAGTGTTGGATTATTTTGGTATGAGCCATAAACGACTTGTCAAAAATAAATAGTTATTGATGTTGCATTCTGGAGAAAATGTATCTTCTAATTACTATAAAAACCCAAACCTGTGCCTCTTACAAAGAAAAAGAAATCTTGTCGATGGATTTACAATTTGGATTTGCCTATTTGGAACTTTGCTCTTTCTTGATTTAACACTGAACTAGATTGTGTAATCTTTATTGATTCAGGATTTGATGCAAATCATTTGAGAGTTAACTGGAACTAAACCCTTTCCACAAGTTTATTTTCTGAATAATATGTTACACCTTCCAACAAGTAGTACTTTCCATCACCACAACTAATAGATAGAACTACTATAGCCTCTTATTTCATTACTTACACTGCATTGCTACAACCTTTAAATAGTTGGCAATATAATAGAACTAAAGCAACATTTTTCTAATGTAGGCATATGGCATTCAGATATTTGTTTGTAAAAACCACAAAGATGAACTTGTATCATACATACCAAAATACTGCACCAATAAATAAAAGTGAAATTCAAAGCCTAATCCTTTTTCCCAAAATAATCATCTATAGAAATCATAAGCTTTAGATATTAGCTGTTGCTAAATTGGCTGTATTGAGCAAGGTCATAGTATTGACAGAAAGAGTTTGTGTATAGAAAAAGTGTACCAAAAGTTATGTCTTATTTATTTCCATGGAAACTACAAGCTACAAGAAGTGCTATGAGCAAGCTTTCTGAGACAAAACACTATTTCTCAACATAGAAACCAACTTAGGCTAAACATATGAAGCAGCAATGAACAAGAGTTATGCTTGTTAATATCTCTACCAGTGGAGATGACACAGTCTTTTTTTTTTTTCACAGTTGTGATGATGATGTCAAGAAAATGCTGTCCAAATAATCCATCTTTCAATGGCCTGATTTACATGACGAATTAATTGAGGCACTTTATATGTTGTTGGTTGATAGCTATGTTGACTGTGAATTGGCTCCCAAAGTGCTGTTGCCATAAAAAAAAAATGGGTCTTGTTCATTGCTGGCAAAAATATATAACCAATGGTGGTGATTAAGAGGTAAAATATAGTTTTGTACCAGAAAACCTGTTCTAACCAATAGTGTTATTGCACTCTCTGTATCTGTAATGCCTCCTTTATATTTACATGGAAATAAATAGGAGGCATTACTTTTAGAACATTCCTTGTATTATTCAGTTTGCTAATCAATATTGAAGTCTGTCATTATTGATATATTCCCAATGCCTTACAGCAGGACTTAAACCATGAAAAAAATTAAGCTTCATTGACCCTGGAAAAGAAACTTAGTTCTGACAAGTGAGATGATCAATTGGACACTGTATATGTATTTATTCAAGATCAATTTTTAGGTAGAGTATAGCTGGTTTGAATTTAGAGTTTTCTTACTCCTGAACTGGTTACCTTAATAAGTCTAAAGAAACCAGTCTGCCCTACTATTTTCCTATAGCAGAAGGGAGAGAGAGAACAGACTGATTCATACTTTTCTCAAGGGCATTAGTGCAAAGTGAAACACAAACAGCTTTGTTCCATATTTGAACTCAGGATACCGATTCAATTTCCTCCAATGATAACCATTTTATATCATTTAAGGTTAATGCAAAAAGAAGACAGGAAAAAGAAAAAAAAAAAAAAGACCCTAATATATCTAGGGTTAGTTTTAAGCCAATTAGGTTGGTTCAAATTCGGCTCCATGCACGTGGGAAAGTTTTTAAAAATCAAAACTGATTAAGATAAACTTATGGTCAACAATTTCACTTGAGAAACGAAATAATTTGGCAATGTTATCTATAGAAAATGACATTACACAAATCATCGACTTTGAAAAGATTTTGTCAGATAAAGGGCCCTACTAACAATTTTCTAATTAGGCCTTGCATTTCCAAGCGTCAGCCCTGAATATGTCCACAACTACAACCCTCACATTATTAAAAATAAAATAAAATAACAGAAAGCAAATGGCTTCTTGTATGCTTTTTAGAATAATAAAAGTAAGAAACAGACAACTAGAAAAGACCAGGTTAAAAAACAGTTGGTTGTGTGTGTTTGATTTGGTTTCTTTATTTAATGGCATATCAACCTTTGTAGGTTATTTAATGCCAAAGCCATTCTCCTAGAAGAATAGTAGTGGTACTATTTAACCCACAGCTGGGAGGATAAGGGGGTTCATGCCTTTCCCAAGGGTATTTTTGCCCGAAAGTGAACGCAATAGCGCTACTGGAGTATGAACTCGCTTAGTACGATCCTGCAGTCGATCGCTTTAACCATTACACCACAAGGATACCCACTGGTTGTGTGTGAGTTGGTAATTCTAAAAGCAAGAGGAATAAGAATATTATTTATTGGCTTCCTCTAGGATTTGAACTTGGGTTGATTAATAAGGAAAATGGAGGTGGGGTCATTATCTGAAGTAAATTTAATAATCAGCTGTTTTTTTTTCTAAATAATTAAAAAAAGAAAAATAATTATTTCTTCATGTTCATTCCACCAAAGAATACCAATTCCAACTTAGATTTTCCCTTCTCTTCTCTCTTTCCCACCTCCATTTATAACCTTGTTGGCACTGACACAGAAAATAGGTAATATTTAACCAGAAAAATGTGGCAAAAATGTGTTTCCAAAAGTAAGAAAGAAAAAAAAAATCAAATTAATTTAAACACTTCATTAAATTGAATCTGATAACTATAAGCTCATAATTTAAGAGCGACTTCCTCCAAACACACACAAACAGGTGAAACTCCTTTATGTGTGTGTGTGTGTGTGTGTGAGAGAGAGATGGAAAAGGAACATTTCATCATGTTTTTATATAACTTTTATTTCCTTACAAAGAAACATATATAAGGATTAAGAGAGCTCAAGAATCCTCCAGTCTTTTTCTCTGGGTCCAAGCAATTTTGATTATTCTCTGACCATTATCAAGGACAAGAATATCAAACGGATGTTGTTGTCTTTGGACAAATTGGGATGTTGAACCGTTTTCAGTCTCTCTTCTCGAAAGCTAAGAGCTACTGATTCGAGTGTTTATATAAAGTCTCACATTAGGAACATTGTAACTTTGAAGTGGTTTTAAAGATACCTGGTGATGTTCAGTGCATTTATCAATTATCTAGCTAAAAGATATTTTATTTATTATAAGTTTCATTTTTATGATCAAGGCCACAATTACCTGTAGTCATTGTTTGTAGCTAATATTGTATAAGATATGGCTGTTATTTTTTATTATTTTTGAATATGTTAATTGATGTGTATTTGGATTGCATTTTGATTAGAGAAGGGGTATAACTAGTCGACAAATTCACCTACCTAGGAAGCAGCGTCTCATCAACCGAGAAGGACATCGACACACGACTGACGAAGGCATGGACAGCTATCGATAGGCTCTCGATCATATGGAAGTCGGACCTAACAGATAAAATGAAACGCAGTTTCTTCCAGGCAGCGGTTGTGTCGATACTGCTATATGGATGCACCACATGGACGCTTACGAAACGGCTGGAGAGGAGGCTGGACGGAAATTACACAAGAATGTTGAGAGCAGTATTAAACAAGTCCTGGCGACAACACCCCACGAGACTCCAACTATACGGACACTTGCCCCCCATCACAAAAACTATACAAGTTCGACGAACCAGACACGCAGGACACTGCTGGAGAAGCAAGGACGAGCTCATAAGCGATGTACTCCTGTGGACCCCCACTCATGGATGTGCAAGAGTGGGACGACCAGCACGAACTTACATACAGCAGCTATGTGAGGACACGGGTTGTAATCCTGAAGACCTGCCGGAGGCGATGAATGATAGGGAGAAATGGCGAGAGACGGTCAGGGATATCCGCGCAGGCGGCGCGACATGATGATGATGATGATATTATTTGTCATAAAAATATTGTGGTTGTCGGACCAACATAAGAATTTTTATCTTCATGAGTGAAACATTCTCACATTGGATAAGAAATTTGATAATTAACACACACACACACACACACACACATATATATACATATATATAAAAGGATTGACAAATAAGAGAAATGGGATTTAAAAAAACAAAAAAACAAATGAATAAAAATTGGTGTGGTGGCCCATTTTGAATTGGAGATTATGATCGATTATGCAATCAATATCTGATAGGAGTCGGCCACGTTGGTTATGTTAAGGCTCCCTTGCAAACAGACGCAAGAACATTAATGGCAAGGTCAGGTTAAGCGTTAGAGGAAGAAGCACAGATGTTGTCAAGGTAATCAATAGAACTGCTGCTGCTGCTGCTTTGGCCTGGCAGAGACAGAGCAAGACAGACGCCAACATTTCAAAATGCCTTCCATCCACTTTGGCAACTTCTCAGTCAGCTTGATTGGAGTCCAGAAGTAATAATTCTAAAAGGTCTCTATGGCCCAATAGCAGCTGATCAGGCTGACTGAGTTAGATTTATTGGCAAATACAAAGGATGAGTTAAGAGTACTGGCAAAAAAAGGAGATAAATAAGGAGTAGTAGGATTAGGGAGGACTATCAGAGGGAGTCAGAAGAAAGGGAGTATTATTTCATTAACCCTGCTGATATTATCAAAGAAATGGAAATGGTTGATTGGTTGGTTTTATGGTATGTCAACCCTTGTTGGGTTGTTTTATAACAAAGTCATTTAAACAATCATAGTTTCCAATTATATATGGTACAAAAATGTATCCTCACAATCATTTTAAACAAGTAAACACATTATTATCTCAAACAAGTCTTTTTGACTCATAAATGGGACACAGGTACTACCATGCTAGGTCAGAGTAGACCTGGGAGTAATTACACTGAAGGAGTGACTGTGTAATATAATCTGTTATCTAATATCCGTGTTTGCGTTTTCATTAGTGACCCTTTCCGGGGCCATAACAGTAAGTCAGAAGAAATGATCAAACTACTTATCTATCTACAAAGTATCCTATTCTTTTAACAGCTATAAGTTTAATAATCTAATCAAAATTTGATCAAATGGTTTTATCAACATTTTCTGCTTGTTGTTTCTATGATTCTATGATACTTGACCTTTTTGCGGGAAGCACAACACTTTTGGTCACCAATGGTATACAAGCAAAGCAACATTTTTGTCGTTTTTAGCAGTAGCTTAATTTAAGGCATTTTCCTATTGGCTGCTTGTTAAAGAATTCAATGTTAATGTATAGAAACATCACTAGGAGACCCCAATGTGATGTAGGATTGTGTAAAGGTTGTTTTGCAAAATATCATAATTTAAAAACAAGTGCTTTATTAAGTTTTTATGCAATTATAATACTATAACACACAATTGCTTATCAAATTATCATGTTTTGTTTTTTTGTTGTTTTTTTTTTAAATATGGTTAACTGATTTGTTTGAACATACTTCCAATTTTACAAATTTTCTGAAAATAATTTTGCCCACTCTACAAGGATAAAAGAAATAAAAATATCTGCCTGTAAAAGGGTTAAGATACAGGAGGTGTATATTCAGTATATTATACATATTTACCCAACCCCTCCGCTCAAGCAGGATATGACACAAGGTCAATTTTTTAGCAGAGTTTAACAGGTTTGAATTTGGAGTTTTCCTTCTCCTAGACTAGTTGCCTCACCAAGGCTGAAGAACATAGTCTGCCCTACTATTTACCCATAGCTAGAGGGAGAATAATTGGATTCATACTTTTCCCAAGAGTATTAGTGCAATGTGAAACGCAATCAGCCTCGTCCAGGATTTGAACTCGTGTTGCTGTGTCCATTTCCTATGATGATAACCATTATACCATGGGCACCTCCATTCAGTATATTATATATATATTGGTTTGTCACTGCTTAACCTAACCAAATGACCTATGATAGCTAATAATTGCACCAATTGACTATCTTAGAGATTCAAGCTCCTAGTTTAAAATTCCAAGTCCCCCTGCCTCTTTTATAACTACTGTTTTCAAATGATTGAATTTAGTGACACATTAACAACATCTAGGGTCATTTCACACCAAATGGTTATGAACATTTCTTGTATAGCAGAGAAAGATGTATAAAAATATAATCAGCTTTTCTTTTCCTTTTATAACCCAAAAATGTACAGATGGGTAAGAGTTGAAGACAGCTGAGATGCACATACACAGGGACTGATGGTACAGATCTTCTGTGAAACCTCTCTGCCTTTTGGGTCCAAATCTCTGTGGTTATATAATATTATGGATGCCCACGCGAATTCTAATGGTCCCATCTCCTCTAATCAGCAGCTTAAACGTAGCATGTGAACACACCTCCTTCTAGCATGCCACCCATGCAATTTATGTGGCATTTCTGGCAGAGGAACACCTGTGTCCTGTTTACTTTAGTTAACAGGTGCATTTCTTGTTATTTTTTTGTTCCCAGTGTCTGACTTCTTTTGAGCATGCTAACGACGCAATGTACACAGCATTTCCACCAAAACACGTCTTGTTTACTTTAGATAACAGGTGCATTTCCTGTTATTATTTTTTTGGTTCCTAGTGTCCGACTTCCTTCTAGCATGCCACCCATGCCATTTATACAGTATGTCAAAGGAGGTCTTAAAACCAATATCCAACACATACAATAAATGGGATTCCCTCTTTACATATTGTTATGTATAACTAACAATTCAATTAAATATCAGTCATTTGCTTACACACAGTTAAATTATCAAACAGTTTTATTTCAAACAATTCAGTTTAGCATAAATACAGTTTAAATGTCAAAGTTCTATTTGACCCATAGATAAGACCCTATCAGGTGCTACCACTCTGGGCTAGAGTGGACCTGGGAGCAATGGCAATGAAGGGGTAGTCCACATTCCCCAAAGCTCCAGCATTACTAGAACATCACCATCAAATTGTTTAGTATCATATCAGGACAATCATTTGGGGAATCTTACCCCTCTGTAGAGATGCAGTCAGTGTATTCTACAGCCCCAGCTGACTGGGCCACATCATAGATTGAGTTCTTTATAAGTACTGTTTACAGAGCAACAAAGAAGACAAAATAGATTAAATACAAGTTGTTAAAAAGATGGTTGTTCCTTTTTTGAAATGCCTTAATGCATAAATCCATGAATAAAAAGTGAATGTATATATTCATTTTATGTGTATGTGGAAACAAATGCCGAATAGTCTTTTAGCTACAATTAACTTGGCAAATAATCAAACCATTTTACAATTAGAAAATTTATAGGTGTTCAGTCAACCATTATGAACATATTTTGTGATTGTGCTTTAGGGTGAGAACTTTGGCTATTATAAATAAGAAAGAAAAGAAAGTAATAGAAAATAGTATCATTTAGAAGTTGATAAAAGAGAGATTTTTAGACAGACAGAATTATAGATGTAGAAAGTTCAATTATTTAAATATAAACAAGAAAGGAGGAAAAAAAAAGTAGGAAAAGATTACAACACACACACAAGGTGTGATAAGATTAAAAAAATTTTCAAAATATAAGTAAAGATGTGTGAACAGCTGAGCAATGTATAAAGGGATGATGTCTAGATGTTTAGAAAAAGTTTAGACAAATCAGTGCAAATCCTGAACACTTTTTGATGTGCAAGTGTAGCACCCTTCATATTCACTAGACCTTCAGCTCCATACAACTTTCTTGTTTACTTAACTGAAAATTCATTTGCGAATGTAGAGGATATTAAAATAAATTCAACTAAACAGTTTTATACCATTTCAAAAAAAAAAAAAAAAAAAAAAAGGTTTGCACAAATACTATAAACTATGGTAAACTCATCAGAATAAATATGTTGAATACTAATAGGACTATTTCATTCATTGTTCATTTCTGTCTTGGTAAATACAGCTTCAATTTCAATACTTTTTGAACACACCTTATGTGCATGCATATATATATATAAGATGAATATAGATGAAAAAAGTTTGCAAGAAGAGATGCTCTAAGCCAATACAACAGAGCAATACAACTCGTAGAAATATCAAATAATGAACACGAAATCTGTCATTTTAAGCTTCATGTGGTGCACACAATCTTCAACCAGAAAATGAAAATTAACATTGGAAAGCTACATACTAGGGTCATTCAATAAATAGAGTGAATTTTTACTAAGGAGATGGCAGTTGGAAAACACTGTTTACAGTTGCACCTTTTTCAAGGAAAAAGCATGATCTTCTTTACAGGCCATTATGCCCAGGAATTTTCTTTACTAGAAAGTCAGCATGTTTTCACTTCATGGACTGTCTTTTTGACTCAGGTTAATAATGGTGAACCCATGCTTAACCCATTTGTAAACATTTTTTTTGACAAAAACATGCTTCTTTTTACACATCACATATGATAGACCTCTGTTCAAGCCTGGCGCACTCTGAATTGCCACCATTTTGAATAGCCTCAAAACAAATGTTTTGAGATTAAAATGATTTTTGCCATAAACCAATTTCCAAGCAATGTAGGGTTTACATTTATGGAAAAAAAAATTCTTTAAGAAAAAAAAATTGCTTTTTTAAAAAAATCCTCTTTACTTATTGAATGACACTTGTGTGTGTGTGTGTGTGTGTGCACACACACACACACACACACACACACACACATATATATATATATAGGTATTATTCGGTCAAGGTAAACCAGAGTTTGGAGTAATTCCTTCAGGACAAGAAAATCATTCAAAAGCCGAACATTTTAATTTTCCTGGTAGAGAGCTCAATGTAATTTATTACAGAGCAATATTTCTTTAAGAAAAAAACCAAAGACCGGTTAATTCAGGATTATAAATTTATTTCCATTCTGTTTTTCAGTTTCTGGTGTGAACCAAAAACACGAAGAAAAAAAATTTATACAGAAACTGAAAAACAGGATGGAAATAAATTCATAATCCTAAATTAACCGGTCTTTGGTTTTTTTCTTAAATAAATATATATATATATATATTATTTGACAACTGAATCCTTGTTGAGGCTGGATAAACAGGTTTTTTTTAGTGAAATTGCCTGGATAGTCAAGTAGAGTAGTCATGGTTGAGTGGTTTACCTGACTGGCCATTTATCAGTGGGAGTTCTCTTGACATAGTGACTAATGTGCTGGACTGCAATATCATAATGGGGGAGTCCGAACTCTAGTCACACTATTACACTCACTTTTAGATTAATACTCTTAGGAAAAGAATAAACCTCCTTAACCTCTCAGACATGGGTTAAATAGTACCACAACTGTTCTTCTACGAAAATGGGACTGATATGAAATAACCTACAAAGATTGATAATGCAATCAAACCAAGAAACCAAATCCAAACCAAACCTCTTTATCAATCATTGTGTCATGCTAGTGATAAGACATTTTGTCAGAATATCTGATGGTACAGAAGTGGATTCATTAAGTGTATCATTGTATAGTGTAGCACAAAAACAAAAAAATAGTAGCTCTGATTATTAAGCTTAATTTAATTGTTTTGGGGAAAAGTATGACCTCCCACCAACTTACACACAGTTTATGTACAGTTACTTTTTTTTTTTTTTTTAAAGTAAAGGAATTTTCATATCACTACGTTTGGCTCATGATCAAAATTATCCCAGAACCAAATGATCCATACCTCTTGGTTAATAAATCTATTTTCTCATAATCACAGTAAACAAAAAAAAGTGTTCAAGTTATAATGAAAGATCAATACAGATTCAGAATTTTAATAAAGGAAAAGAAAGAAAAATTAGATATAAGGATCCAAAAATAAACTAGAATTACTGGCCTAAAACAAAATATAGTAAACTCTTATTTTGATATTTAATGACACAATATAACAGCACATTTATTTTCATATTCTTTCAAAACTTGGACATAAGTCTGCAACAAACAACAGAACATAAAGAATTCAATATATTTGAAAAACTAAAATTATCAAACACTTAAAATAATGCCTCTAAAGTAAATCTGAAAAAAAAAAAAATCTTAACAGTTAATGATAAACTTTAAATAATTCAGAAAATGCAATGAGATTTAAATAGAAGTGTATTAATTACCAACTTTAATTAGATTTTTTTTACATTGGATGATTTATAAAAAATATATAAAGCAATTGACTATAAAATGGTGACGAGAAGTAATTTTTGTCTGAATTTTTTTAATTTATATATTTATATGGTTCCTTTAAGGCTTGCTTGACGTAAACATTATGATCATAGGAAACGGAATCAGTGACCAGAGTTCAAATTGTAGACAAGGCTGTTTACACTTCACTCTGTGCTGACTGTCTTGGGAAAGACATGAATCCATCTCTTCTCATTCTACCAGCTATGGGTAAATAGTAGGGCAGACTGAGTTCTTTAGCCTTGGTAAGGCAGTCAGTCTAAGAAAAAGAAAACTCTGAATTCAAACCAACTCTACTCTGCTTGAAAAAACTGACTTTGTTTGACATGGGTGAAAGGTTATGTAAATACATTAATGTTTCTCTCCATAAACTCTTGTTAGAGATTTAGAGATTAGTTTGTAGTAATAAAATATAAGGATTTCTACATTTTATCAAAATAAAAAAAAAAAAAAATTAATAAACCCTTAAAATAATATCACCTAAAGTAACAATGAAATCTGAAAAGAAATTCAAAAGAAAAATCTAATCAAGTTATTAACAGATTTGTAAAAATCATTAATACACTTTGTATAGCATTTCCCTGTTATAAATGACATTTTAAATCCTTGAAGATGCTATCGTACTGAGAATCTAATATAAGTAGTACATAGCAATATTTTATAGAGCATGAAATTCTTTAAAAACAGTTCATATGAAAAATAAATTTAAAAAAATCAGATGGTTTTTGAAAAATAAATATAGCTTGAATGATTTCTACTGAATTGACATAAGCCATGAACTAGGCCTTGACTTTTTTCTTTTTTTTTAAAGCCCAGCATGTTGAGCCTGTTTCTGCTCTTTATAAGATAAGAGAGCACCAAAGAAAGGAATTCTGTGATGGAAGAAAACTGAGGGGGTGGGGAGTAGGGATAAGCCAGCAGCCAAGTTGTTGTTGTTGGTGTTGTTGTTGTTGTTGCCATGGCGACAATGTTTGCATGGAAGTGCAGATAGTGGTTGTGTGTGTGGTTTACAAACCAGCTAACCACACTGCCAAACAACCATGCCAGTTTTGGATTTTAGTTATTTATTTTTACTTTTTTTTTTCTTTCTTTCTCTTCTTGCTGGCCTCCACATCTTTAAGGCCACAGCACTGCACTAATAAAAGAGACAGACATATGGATAACTCCATCCACCCCGGGGAAATCAAATTGGGTTGAGAAAATACAAACAGAATGATAATTTAAATAAAAACAAAGAACTTAAAAAATAAATAATAACTTAGTTTTGTGTATTTATTGTTGAGATGAAAAATATCGGGGAAAAATACTTTTTTTTTAAAATCTAATCTTACTTGGGGAAGTGGGGTTGTAGCAAATACATAGAATGTTTTTTTTAAAATAATTTCTGCAAATAAAATCATATTTGGCAGGGAACAAAAGAAAAAAAAAAATCCAACTCATTTTTATGCACTCATTCTATTTCAGAGGTTTGTAAAATTAGTAAAAACCAAGATTATAACAATTCTTAGAAAAGTGTTCAAAATATTATTTTTAAGATGAATTAGTAAAAAAAAAAGTCTTTGAGCCCATTATACCAATAAACTGAGAGTGCTTTTATTTTCGCAAACAAACCATAGTACTAGTTTACTGGTGTAAAGATCACACTCCAATTGTAGAGGGTAAATTTAAGCTCAGAGCTCAAAGGAATAATAATAATAATAATAATACTCAGTTTTACTTAGTTTAGCACAAGGCCAGAACGACAGAGCATCTGAACTTACTAAATAAGAAAATAAGTTTGGAAGTTGAGCTTCATCACTAATGTTGGCGTCCACCACACACTTGCATATCTAAGAGTTTGGCTAGCTTGGCACAAGACCATGGGTTTGTGAAATGTCTGGTAAAGACAAAACTCACTACAGTTATAAAATGTTCTAGAAAATCAACTACAACTGTGTTATAGTTGACACTCTCAGAGTTTTATAGGAACATTTAGCCATCCAACCAGCCCAGTAGCATAGTAAGAGTTCTCAGCACTAGAAGATAAATGTTTTAAGGCCAATATAACTGAAATGTTTTGATTATTTGTTTTTTGAATCAATATTGGGAAATGAATAAAATAGAATACTTAAGTATTAAGTTTTATTCATTTCCCAATTTTACTACTTGTAAGTCCTATTTTCTCAGATATATGACATAACTTCATTAAAATCAAATGAATTTATACAAAGGAAATCTTATTAAAAAAAAAAGTTAAGTGGCTTCATTAGACTGTGCCAAATACCTTAAAATGTAGCATTCAAATAAACACAAAGATAGAAAAAATAAACAAGTGAGAATAGTAACAAAAACCTGTCTAACTTATGATATCAGGAGCAGAATTTTTAAACCCATCAAAATTTTCATTTCATTATTCAATATACACAAGGTGATTTAAAAGTAACTCCTATTTAATAGGGAGTTACTATTTTATTATATATATATATATATATATATATATATATACACAGTGGTTGACAAAGTAACTCCTATATAATAGAAAGTTATGTTTTAATCACCCTGTTGTCACGTAGAAAACACTAATGGTAGAAAGAGAGGGAAAAAATCAAGTTCATTTTAATTTAATACAGACAGCAATTAAACCAGATATACATAAGTAAGGTTTCAGCTTTTCTTAATTCTGCCCACTGACTTTGGCATTACTCTATCATTTAGTTGTCTTTTGTTCACATGAAGTAAATATTACTGGTTGTAAGGGGAAAATGCTTCCTGATGAAGAACAAATATTCTGTTAATCTTTAATAAAAATTTCTTTCAGCATTCACGCTAGGAAAACCACATTAAACTTTTTCATCAGGTTATCCTGAGAGAAGAACCAGTTTAGTCACTGACCACCTGACAGGCAGTACTGGGTTACATGCTACCAGTAGAGAAACTGTTAATAATGGTGAATGGTTAGGAATTGATAGAAGTATTAACAAGGCTATATATATAATTAGAAAAACCTAGTTACAAATTCTTCTTTATTCATTTCTAATGAAACATAATTTTACTTTGCATTTTCGTGCAATAAAATATTTATGTCACTATGCAAGGAATATAAGGATATGTGTCAGGCATCTGTCAGTTTTACAAGACTATGGATCTGCACCTGAATCATAGACTCAGACAAGGGTATATTGATGACTAGTAGTTACCCATGTTACAGGTCTCCCCTCTTCATGAAAGGGATGTTATCAAAGTGAAGAGCCAAATGCTATACAACTTATTGCTGTAAGAGTTGCCAGAATGAAGTTGAATACAATGGAGGTCTTCCCTTTTAATGATACTGATGTTATATAAGAGAAAAGCAAAATTGTCAGGACTGACTTCGAGACTTCAGTTCCTGGTTTTCTCACTCCACTATGACAAGTTATTTTGCCATACTGGTAGCAGTTTTGTTTTCTTTCTCTTGTAACAGTTGCCCTTACCAAGTCAAGAGAGTTCAGCCTACTATTTACCCATAACTGGTGAGTGAAGGGGTGAATTCATGCCTTTTCCAGGGGCATTAATGTGCAGTGAAATGCAAACAGCCTCATCTAGAATATGAAATTGGTTTGCCAAGTTCATTATGTTGCTCACAACATTATATATATATATATATATATATATATAAAGAGAGAGAGAGAGAGAGAGTAAAAGCAAGAAAACAAAGACTATTCTGAACATAAATCTGAGGCAAGAACTAGCTGTGCTACAATAAAAAAGGAAGTATAGTGTAGCTAAAATGTTGAGGTACCTCTAGCTTCATATCCCTTGTTTAGCATATATATATATGTAAATGCTCTATCATTGATATTGAGCACTATTTAACAATACTGGAACATTTGGTCCTTTATCACACCAAGTGAACTAGTAAGCACCATAAACCGCTTATATAGATATATTTATGGTTGGTTGGTTTTTATGGCATATCAACCTTTGCATATAATATATGGATGTATGTACAGTTGTAGTATTTTATATGTCAACAAAAAACAAGGATGATTAAAAAGAAGACTTATAAGATGACACTGTCTGAAAATGAATCTATAACAGTGCTACAATAAGAAGGAAACTGTAATACAGCTAGTAGACAGAAAAAGAATAGAGGGGTTTACTGCTTGATTTGAATGATACAAAGCGAAAGGTTTTCTGCTTATGCTTGTATTACAAACATAAGCAGAAAACAGCTATATATATATATATATATATATATATATATATATATATATATATATATATATATATATATATATATATATATATATGCATGATATTTGATTAAATAATAAAGACACATTTTGTCTATATAATTTTATTAAGATCCTTACAAGTTTCCTGATAAGTGTCTTGGTTTCAGGTTGGAATTGGTGGATGAATTTTCCAAAATTATCCCAAGTGCTTTATTTATTTCATTTTTTTTTAGATATTCCATATTTCTTGATAATATTCTATTTCCGTTGATAGCGTTCTGTTTTTTAAATTCATCAGCATCTCAGTTTTATCCAACTCTGGGTTTACATAATTTTGTTATGATATGAAAGAAAACCTAAAAAAACTTTCAAAACCCTTTAAAAAACACTCTTTATACGTGCAAGCAACTTCTAATGATGGCTTATAAAAGGTCCGAAAGTCTTCAGGACAATTTTGGTAAATTCATCCACCAATTCCAACCTGAAACCAAGACACTTATCAGGAAACTTGAAAGGATCTTAATAAAATTATATAGACAAAATACACTTTATTATTTAATCAAACATGTTCAAATGAAAGACTGCTGCCAACATATATATATATAAGCACACATGTATATGTATATAATTGATAAAAGATGAATGTACAATGTATTCTCTGCTTTTAGTTGATCTGGTGTGTATATATAATTCTTTTAAATACCCTGTCTGGTGGCAAAAGCTGTTTGGTAGTGCCAAGAGTGGCAGTACCACCTTGAGCTACTGGCAGGGAATCGCATGTGCTTTCACACGTTGTATGATGAAAAAAATAAATAAATGAATAAATAGATATTATCTTTACTTGAAATTTCAATTTTTTTATAACTTGATTGATGAGTAAGACTTCAAGTTAAAAATAAGTTTGTAATTTTATTGATTTTAACTATACTTGTTTGATCAGTCAGATATTGAACACTTTTTTGTGTTTTTATTGTTTGTCAGTTTTACTTTTTAATTGACAGATGTTGGTTTTATATATATATATAGGTTGGTGTGTGATGGTTGAGTTTAATGGCATGTCAACCTATCTAGTGTTATTTTATGCCAAGAGGTTAGAGAATCATATTTATTGTATGTTCATAGTTACATTTTTTATATAGTTATTTTTAAGAGTTTTTTCTTTTGCACTGTGTCTAATAAAATACAAATAATTTCAAAACAGATTTATTTGACCCATAGTTGGGACCCTAACAGGTACTACTACTCCATGTCAGGGTGGGTCTGAAAATAAAGCAAATGAAGGAGTACTCTACAATCCCCAGATCTCCAGAACTTGACCTTTACCATCAGATACAGTTTAAGGTTATACCCATGTTTAAAGAAGAGGGATTTGAATTAATATCAATATGAAAAGAGTTAATTCTTTAGATGTTATATTCTCAAAGTGAGGAATTTTGACCATGCAGAAAACCAAATAATATTCCGATTTATATAAACACTCAGAAAGCAATCAGAGGATGAACTGACAAAACAAGTACCTGTGTCCATGAGTGACAGATCGCCCATCAACCAAGTAATAACAGAATTTTCACAAAGGCAAAGAAGAAATATGAAACATTGAAAGAAAGTAGCGACAAAATCACAAGACATTTTTCAACAAAAATAAATACCAATAAATTTTAAAGAGATAGAAATATAATTTGATTTAACAATAAAGCAGTAAAAACTAACATGGAGAGAAATATTCCAAAACTTAATCTTCCCAAAACAAAAATGAAATATTTGACATTGGTTACAAGGAATAGCTGCTTTGTAATATCAATTGTTCAAGAACCAAACCAAACATTAGTTGTCTGAATTTCTGAGATGAAACTAGATGATTTTTTATCATTCAGGGTTTTCAGACTATTGTCTTCATCTTTATTGTAATATTCACAACATTTTGGCCTATGCGTCCGCCGGTCTTCTTCAGGCATTTCTTGTCAAACTTGGGAGCCAAGACAGAATTTTGAACCATATTCTTTATTCAAACCAAGGGTGGGGTGGGGAAGAGGTCACTTGCTCTGATTCTATTAACCATAACCAGGCACAAGAGTTAAGTATTCCTCTATTGTTACTTCCCTGCAGTCAGGATTGAACCAGAAACCTCCAGATGATTGTCTCTTAGAAGCTTAGGGAACTAATGCCTATAACCGTTACACTAACATGTTTATATTTGGTTCATATTATGCCAATCCATTTAAAAGAAATGATCATTTATCAAGATTCAAAATTTGTGATGCTGGTGTCTTCCATTTAAAGAGAATCCTCTGAATCTGCAAAATATTCAATATATTATAACAATCACATGAAAAATAAAGAAGCCTTTTAAGATATTTCAATAACTTAACTAAGTCTTATTCCTTTTTAAGATTCATTGAATAACAGAAATTTGTGTGTGTGTGTGTGTGAGAGAGAGATATGAAGTGTCTTCAAAATGTATCAAGAATGCAGTTGCATTTACAAAGACAAAAAATAAAAAATGAATTTCAATAGTCTTCCTGGCATTCAACACATTTATTCCAGTGAGTTTTCCATTGGTCAAGGCATCTCTTAAACTTTTCTTTTGGTATGGTGTGAAGATAGCTGTCAGATTTCTTTTAATGTCCTCCACATCTTCAAATTTTGCCCATTTTCAATTTAAAAAACAAAAAAGTCATACAGAGTGAGTTCTGATGGTGCTGCACTTGCGCAATCCTGTTTTTCATAGAGTGATTTCTGGTGAGTATGGGGAGTGCTGCATTTGCACAATCCTGTGTTTTGCAAAAAACTGCTGATCAAAAAGATATCAAGACTTGATACTGACTCATCTAGATGAAGACATCATTATTTTATCATATAAGTTGTTTTGCTGAGCACACAAATATAAGTTTTAAATTCTAAATTGAAAAAAATTTAACACTTCAGTCTCAATACCTTTTGATCATGTGTGTGTGTGTGTGTGTGTGTGTGTGTGTGTGTGTGTGTGTGGTATTATGTCAGGGTATTTGAAGTATGCTACAGGTAGCATGTATGTATTTACCAACCCCTCCGCATGATCTAAATACGACACAAGGTCAACTTTTAAGTAGAGTTTAACCAGTTTGAATTTAAAGATTACATTTTCCTAGACTGGTTGCCATATCAAGGTTAAAGAGCCCAGTCTGCTCTAATATTTTACCTATAGCTGGAGCAAAAATAGTTGGATTTATACTTTTCCCAAGGACATTAACACTATGTGAAATGCAAATAACCTCATGCAGGATTTGAACTCATATCCATTGCTTTTAACAGTATCCATTATACCATGAGTGACTACTGGTAATATGTATGTATTATTCAACCCTTCTACAATAAGCAGGATATGATAGAAGCTCAAATTTTAAGCAGAGCATAACTAGTTTGAATTTAGAGTTATTTTCTTCTAAACTCATTGTCATACTGTTATGGTACCTACCTTACGGACTATAATGAACTCTTCCTATTACAATGAATACCAGGAGAATATTCATCTCGGTGTTAAGTGTTGTGGTACCTACCTTACGGACTATAAGGAACTCTTCCTATTACAATGAATACCAGAAGAATATTCATCTTGGTGTTGAGTTAACTTCAGCCTAACATTTTGGCAGTCATACTGACGTTCAACACTCTTTTACTTATCCTGTATTTATAAGTAAAATAAAGTTGGCGACCATAGTCGAGAGCGATCCGAAGGCTCCCATTTCAATTGCAACTACATCGAGGTGTAGGGGAGGGTGCTACTCCTTTCCCTGAATTGCTCCACTTTACCCTTGATATATACTTTATGTTGCTGACTGTTAAGCAAGGAGGTATCAAGTACCATTTTTAAAGTCTTTGGTATGACGCGACATGGGATTGAACCCTGGCCTCCAGGACCATTGGCGGACACTCTACCCATTCAATATACTTGTTTCACATAATCCCAAGTTCGTATCCTTCTTCTGGACCTTTTACTGGTCCACAACACATACCAAGATTAAAGAGCCCAGTCTGCCCAACTATTTACCAGTAGCTGGTGAGGAGACTAGATAGATTCATACCTTTCCCAAGGTTATTTGTACAATCTGAAATGCCTTGTGGAGAATTTCAACTCAGATAGCTAGTCCATTCCTTAATGCAATAATTATTATGCCATGAGTATCTCTACTGGAAGCATATAACTCAAAACTGCCTGTCAGGTGGTCAGTGACTAAACTGGCTCTCCTATTAGGCTGAGCTGCCAAAAAGGTTGACTAGAAACCAAGCTAGATGGAAGGAAGCTTTATGATATATGTGCCATAAAGTTATTCACTTTAGGGTGATAGGCATTGTTGTGACTGCCCATCTATCTCTGCTTTATAACAACAAAAAAAAAAAAAAAAATTACATAAAAGTCTCAATGATTCACAGAAAAGCCAAATTCAGTGATAATAATGTGGTTGATGTCGTCATCTTGCTCACGACTGTCACTAAACTTCAGCTATTGATGCTCAGAGGGTGTGTGTGTGTGTGTGTGTGTGTGTGTGGCACAAGTAAGTAAATAAAGTAAAGTTGGCAACTATAGTTGAGGGCGACCAGAAAGCTCCCCTCCTTTCCCTGGATTGCTCCACTTTACCCTTGATACGCACCTTATATCACTGAGTGTTGAGCAAGGAGGCATCAAGTACCATTTTTAAAGTCTTCGGTATGACGCAACCTGGGATTGAACCCAGGTCTCCCGGACCATTGGCGAACACTGTGCAAATGTGTCTTCTCATATGTACACATAATCCTTTTTGAGTCTGTCACTAAATGGAGAGCTGGCCATCTTTTGACAAGAAGTGGCAGTCATATATACAAGTATATATATATACAGAATATGGGTTAAAATAATAAAACATTAAATAATAACATTAATTGCCTTATCACCACCACCACTCCTTGAGTGTGTGCTCATAGACTATTTCTACTGGTGTCTTCTGTATGCCTGCACATTATAAAAGTAAGACAGCTATTTAAAATCAAAGTTTTAAAAAGAAATTACTTTAATCTACAAATTAATATAGAATAATAATGTAACTTGTGGCTGTTGCTCCAATTTTCTAAGTACTTGAAAATCAGTATTCAAAATTTTTTTAACTAGGAAAATGACAACTTTAAATTCAAACTCCCAACCAACATGCCATTGGCCAATGTGGTACAGTTAGGCCCATTACCTCACTATGTATTACAGACTTTGGTAAAAGACTGAGTCTTACAGTGAACTAAGAAAAAGGCTGATAGTATTGTTAGGATAACTACTTATTCAATTTTGGTATTAAAAATAAAATAGGCCTCCTATGAATTCATTAGGTTTCTATTGTAACAGTGGTTCATAATAATGATGATGATGATGATGGTGTCTATTTAGAAAAGAGTGAAGAATTGTAATTAAAATTTTATAGTTGTCTTCATTATATTGAGAATTTGAATGATCAGAAAATGATGTTGAGCCCAATTGCAGACCCCACAAAATTATCGTTCCGTAGCAAATTGGACTGAAAATTGTTTTATTTTCAAAGAGCATTTTTAAGTGCATTGCTCTAATAAAAATCTTACTATGATGTTCTGTTTTTGCAGGGTTAGGCTTACACACTGATAATTTTAGTTCACGTAAACAGGTTATTTCAAAAGATTTGATATCATTTCAAATGTAGAGTGTTTCAGAAAAATTGATATCATTTCATAATCTACTAACTTGACCAATTCTCATTCAAATGATCTCAAATTTTAACAGCATTTGTAAAAACAACTGAAATTTCTGTTTTATTCTTTTCTGGTATAGAAATGCTATTCACTGGAAAAAGAAAAGGTATTTAAAAATTAAACATAGAATTTTTGGTTGTTTTTACACATGCTGTTAAAATTTCAAATCCTTTGAACAAAAATTGGTCAAGTTGTTAGATTATGAAAGCATGTGTGTATATATATATATATATATATATATATATATATATGAGAGAGAGAGAGAGAGAATGTTATGATGAACAAATTTTTCTCCACCTTTCACTCTTAATAATAATAATTACTGCCACCACAAATAATAATCCTCTTCCAATACTAATGTTATTTTCATTGTCAATTTCTTGTAAAGGAAAATTTCAGTTGAAAACATCTTTTTCAAAATGACTCCCTATTTTTTCTTTTTTAATTTGTTCCTCACTTGATTTTCTTATGTTGTAGCAAAATCATAAGAAGCCAACAATGCCAACTTATTTTGGCAAGAATGAAAAAAAAAAAAGAAAAAAAAAAGAAAGAAGTAAAACTATTAACAAGAATAGAAGCAAGTAGGCAAACAATCAAACTCTTTATGTTGGACTAGCTGAATATATTACACGATTTGAAATAAGTTTTAAGAAGAAATTTGGCATTTATGTTAAAGATGGTGCTTGAGGCCAGCTATACAGACAGATTAAAAAAAAAGGATAATTTTGTATTTCAGACAAAAGCCAAAACTGATGAACTTTATCAAAAGCTGTATATATATATATATATAAGAAACTCATTTTCTCTATTCATAAAATTTGCTGTAATTCATGAACACTAACAATCCTTTTTTAGATTTTCAATGCACAATACAGAGCGAGTCCCAAAACTAACTCAAACAAATTTTAAGATAAAAATTGTATAATTCAGATTATCAATCAATTTTTTTTTCAACTATTACCAAAAAGATTATTATTATTATTATTATTTATTATTATTATATTAATCCTTGCAAGTTTTTCATACCAACGTTAGTTGGTCGTCTTACACTGGAATCTGAGTTACAGAAAGTCTTCTTAAGTCACCAGGACTTTTCTCAGTATTCTGGATGATCTCAACCATGCTGTAGTTTTGGATGGTCTCAGCTCATCCTTCAATTTATCACTCTTTCAGTCCCCTTACCAAGTCTTTGGGGATTGTTCTAAGTGCACCAATTACAATTGATATCACTATCACATTCATATTCCATAGTTTTTAGTTCTAAGTCAAGATTTAAGTACTTGTTTCTTGTGTCATTTTCTTATATTATTTTTATTAATAATATTAATAAGAAGAAAAGGAAACTTTAAAAAAGAAACAGAATCTCCCCAAATAGCAGCACAAAACAACACCATAAGAACCAATCATATCAAAGTGAAAATTGATAAGACTCAACAAAATAGCAAATGCAGGCTATGCAGTGACAGAGATGAAATCATCAATCACATAAGGGAATGCCACAAATTAGCACAGAAGGAGTATAAGACTAGACATAACTAGACATATCCACTGGGAGATGTGCAAGAAATTTAAATTTGACCATATGAACAAACGGTATATGTACAACCCAGTATCTGTCCCAGAAAATGACACACAAACTCCTATGGGACTTTGACATACAGACGGATCACCTAATCTGGGCCAGAAGACAAGACCTTATAATAATCAACAAAAAAAAATATAATTTGCAAAATTGGCTTTGCTGTCCCAGCTGACCACAAAATAAAACTGAAAGAATATGAAAAGAAGGATAAGTACCTCGACCTTGCAAGGGAATTGAAAAGACTATGGAACATGAAGGTGACAATTATACCAATTGTGATTGGTGCTTTTGGTACAGTAACTAAAGGATTATTAAAGGGACTGGAGGACTTGGAAGTTGGTGGACGAGTGAAGACCATCCAAACGACAGCATTATTGAAAATAGCCAGAATACTGAGAAGAGTCCTGGAGATCATCAGCGTTAGCTGATGTGAAAAACTCTAAAGGAGTAAATAATAATAAGAAGAACAACAACAACAATAATAATAATAATGTTGGCTAGTATTTTCTTTCATGTTTTAATTTTTTTTGTATTGCAGCATAAAAAATAAATTAAAAGAAAAAAAATGAAATAAATAAAATATGCTCTTCCCATTCTCACTGATCCCACAACCTAGTTTGGTTATTGGGGAGCTACTTGTGTAACAAGTCTTTATTATTATTTGTTTGTTATACCTATTTGAGCGTCTCCCCTTTTTTTACTATCTCCTCACATCAACATTAAAAAAAAATATCTTTGCACAGAACACAAGCAATATTAATACAATATCAATATACAGATCAATTTCTGTTAAATAATTCATGCAATACTTACCAAAACTGCCCTCTTAAATTCTTTTGTTTATCATTTTTTTCTGAAACAATCCAATTTAACCTTAAAAGTTTTGACACTATTGCTGTCTTGAGCAGGAACAGCCTGGCATTCTTCTTCTGGTCTACAGTTGATTTGAATTCAGAGTTAGTCTACCTTACTATTTACCCAAAGCTAAAGAGAGAATAGTTGGATTTATACCTTTTCCAAATGTAATTAGCACTATGGGAAATGCAAACAGCCTTGTTCAGGATTTGAACTCAGATAGACAAATCCACTTCTTTTGACAATAACTGCTATGCCAGAACTACATTTTAACACAACCAACATGTAAAAACAACAACAAACATTGACTTCACAAATCAGTGATGAGTATATGGGATGAAGTGTAAGTGTGAACTGGGCTTTTCAATATCAACTGATCTCATAGATAAAGGAGCTGATATAGATAAGCAGGCTTTTCTGAAGCAAAAGAGAACAAAGGTTTGTGTCCCACTGAGAGAGAGAAAGAGTATGATTTATTTACTTTTCCTCACTATCATAAACCCAAATGAATTTTTTATTTAATTACAAGATGAAAGAAAATACCAGTCAAAATTAGTATAATTGACAGATCTTCATCTAAAAATTAGAATAAAAAATAAAAACAATTATTCTTCTTTTTAAATAATCTTACACATAATTCCTTTGTATCATAAAAAAAAAATTATTTAAAAAAATTTTTTTTTTTTAAATTTTTGAACATCCTAAAAACATTTTTTTTAGTTTACATAGCATTAATAAATAACCATCTTAGGACTTGAAATAACATTCTTAGAAATAATTTCTTCTTACTGTGTATGTTTGCCACAAAAATTACTTTTTTTTTAAGGATAAAAATATAAAAATATCTGAGTCATTAAAATCATTCAACTTTGATGTTTCATTCACTCAACCAAATAATTTTATTCAGACTAGAGTGGGTCATTTTCCAGTTTAACACTTTGAACTGGTAAGATCCATGAGCCTAATATTCAAGGCTAAGCACTATTTTATAATACATTGTGTGTGTGCTCACATATATGTATTGTGAAGAAAAATCAACATTTTTAGATATCTAATATATATCTAAAAATATTAATACACATTTAAAAGCTTTTAAAACATCCTTTAAGATATTAAAGAATTTAGTCCTTATCATTGTGAATAAAAAAGAAAATGTAGGTCTAGTCCTTATCAGTTTAAAATGCGAATTTTTTTAAATAATAAGAACAATTTTTATATAATTTGAATAAATTTGTTGACTCTGGGAAAGTTTGTAGTGTTCATTTTTTATTCAACATATTTATTTAAACTAGAGTGTCTAACAAAATTACATATATAAAATGCAGTGTATGTGTGTGTGTATAAAAGGTGATTTTATTACACTCTTTAAACCAATGTGTACTTCTGCCTCTCTTAAAGGAATATATATATATATATATATATATGTATGTATGTATGTATGTATGTATGTATGTGTGTCATATTTGATAATTCAAAACATAGAATCAAAGTTTTAAAACATTTCAAAATCAGAACAAATTGCAAAAGGATTTCAATTAAAAAAATATCTATAGTTTATTAACTACGCAAATGGTTAAAATTTGATTCCAAATGATGAAGTATTATTCTAAAAATCTCTCATTTTCCTTAGAATTATCATACATTGTGTTAAAATAGAGCAAATAGATAAATCAAAGTTACCTCCCTTTTAAAGAATTAGGGTTCTCTAGAAATGGAGCAGCAGTAATTTTGTATAAATAGTTGGTTAATGTAAAAGATCTTGTGTGCGAAAACCCAAAATAAGAATTATGGATCTTTTTTGAAAGAGAAAGTGAGAAATGGAATTTATTTATCTATTTATTTTAAAATGAGAGGGAGAGAGGAAAAGCAAGAGACATTATTGAAATATAAACTAACTTTACTATGTTTTCATCAGAAGAGAAGCATTGTGTTCTCATTGATCTCCAATCAATCAATAATTATTCATAGGTTAAACAACCATTACTTATTTTATTTTTATTTTTGCAAACACAACTGTAAAATTGCTTCTGTTTCTCTAGAGTTAATATTAGTAACAAATGCATTGTAATAATAATAGTTGAACAAACCAATAAGCAAAAATGAAAGTAACTGAAAAAACACTAAGAAATATTATGAAATATACAAGTAACAAATGTATCCATTATTATAAACACACTTGGAAAATGTCTGAAGAAGCTAGCAAAGAAGTTAGAAGAATTGGAATCATCCAGCTGACAACCTTACTAAAATCAACCAGAATACTAAGATTGATGATATATTGGGGAGACTTGATCTCTATTGAATTCTAAGAGATACTGTTAGTGTCAGGCACACAAGATGACCTGGACATAGCATAGAAGGGAAAACCTCAAGAGAATAGCAGAATCTCTTTTAATAGTAGCAACAAATAATGGCATAAGGACCAATTATATCTAAGTAAAAATTGATAATACACAACAGAATAGCAAACTGGCACAAAAGGAATACAAGACTGGGTATAACTGGGTGGGAAAGGTGATCTACTGGGAATAGTGCAAGAGATTAAAATTGACCATATTAACAAATATATACACAAACCAGTATCTGTCCTAAAAAAAAAAAAAAAGGACCCATAAATTTGGGATTTTGAGATACAAACAGATCACCTAATCCAGATCAGACCAGTGTTAATTTAAAAAAAAAAAAAAAAAAAAAAAAAGAACTTGCCATCAGGTGGATTTTGCAGTTTCAGCAGAGCACAGGGTGAAGATGAAAGAAAGTGAAAAGATTTACAAATACTTGGATCTTACTAGAGAGCTGAAAAAAGCTGTGGAATATACAGGTGACAGTGATACCAATTGTAGTTGGTGCACTTGGAATAGTCTCAAGAGTTTGGAAAGGAGACTGGAGGAATTAGAGATCAAATGAAGAATTGAGAACATCCAGATCACAGCAATGTTGAGATTGGCTAGAATACTGAGAAGAGTCCTTGAGACCTGACGAGACTTGCTGTCACTCAAACTCCAGTGGAAGGCCACCAGTTAAAACTGGTGTGAAAAACTCACAAGTAGTGAAATAATGACAATGATAATAAATACACTTCCTAGAAAATTGAAGAGATTGTGAAACTTTAAAGTGACAGTTCTACTCATTCTCCTTGGTACACTTAAAGCAGTCCTTAAGAGTTGCAAAAAGAGAAGTCAGATGAATTGGAAATTCCAAGATGAATCAAAACTATTTAGCTGACAGCATTACTGAAGTCAATTTGAATATTAAGAAGAGTGCCCGGGGAGGGGAGTTGACTGAGACTTGCTGTCATTTGACCCTCAGTGGGAACCAGTTCTTACTATTAGTGTGTAAACACAATAATAATGATAATCTCAAGACAGTGATACCAATCAGTGTTGGAGACCTCGGAATAGTCCCAAAGAACGTGGAAAATAGACTTGGAGGAAAAAAAAATCTGAAAGAGAATTGAGACCATCCAGACCACAGCACTGCTGAGATTGGCTACAATACTGAAATGAATCCTGAGAACCGATGTATGAAAACTCATATAAAGTAAAATGAATACAGAAGAACATTAAAATTGACTATAAATTGTCATCCATGAACTCAAATAATTCTGCAATTCCAGAGATTTTAATCTCATCAAAAAAACAGAAAAGCTTATTAAGTATTGGAACAGCAGATCAAGATTCAGCAAATATAAAACTATGGCACAAGAACTGTATCATTTTCCTAGAAGTTCTTACAGCTATATGACAACTGGAATTGATCTTGAGTAAGCCACATAAAAGAGAATGGTAAAAGATCCTGGTTTTAGGAATTGTGTGTATATATATATATATATATATATATATATATATAAGCAAACTGTTAGGGGAATCATATGTTTTAGGGAGAACAAATTATTAAAAAAAATAAAACAATAAAAAATAAAAGGATGTAAGGGCCCTTTCGTCCAGTACTCTTCAAACAACACACTGGAGAAACGATTAAAAACGAGCAGTTAAATTTGGGAAAATTAATAGATATTTAAAAAAAAAAAAAAAAGGTGGGGGGATTTTTATGTCACACCCAAATTCAAAATGTCTCCCAAAACATGTAAGATATGACTGGGTCTCTAGCTACATAGAGAGGGTGGGATCTAAAAAATATAGATCGCCTCTAAGATGTTAAGATGGATTTTACTTCTAGCTCTATGTAGAACAGAAAACCAGTCATCTTGGTAGTTGGTCCTGCAACTATTTATGGTAAAAAAATGTTCACCGATAGCCGAGTCAATAGCCTGTGAATGCCCGGATGTTAAAAAATAAAGTAATGCTGAGGTCTCTAAAGGACTAACATTTAGTCATCATATGTTGTTGAAATAAATGAATTGTAGATATCTTTGCTAAGGAGAAAATTTTCTTCCAGCTATAAAGAATTGTACAAGAGTAGCTTGGGCCACATTTTCAAAAAGTTGCTTGGGCCACATTTTCTCACATACCAGATAATGCATTTACAGTTTTATATCCACACGTTGTATAATGCACTTTTGGTACGAGGCAAATGTCGCAAGGGTCTTGAGTTGCAAAAAAAAACATGTTTCACTTATAATGGGGTGGCAGGCTTCATCTTGTAAATAAACATGCGTTGATGTAAAAAAAATAAATAAATAAAAAAAAAAGAGATTTTTTAAATTAAAAAAAAACAAAAAGAACACACACACACAAAACAATAACAATACAATGGTACAAGAAAACTATTTAACAGAAAATAAGTGTTTATATATTTAACCCTTCAATTCCTAATGGGATTTTATAGATGTCCCAAGAAAATATCTGTTAATAATGTCAATAATTTTGAGAAGAGTCATTAACATACCAGAAATTGTTCAAATTCTTCTTTGTAAACTTGTTGTTGGAGAACTTTCTGGATTTAATTAGAAATCATCTGGGTATTTGATGAATATATATATATTTCATTGAACAATATAGACATGTTCTGTCTACATATTTTTGTATATGTCCTTTCCAGTTGCTGAATTGAAACAAACAAACTCAATAGAATCAATTTCAAATCCAGTACGGATGTACTTAAACGTCTTTAGCTACTGCTGCTACTTACAAAAATGAATAATACACTACAACAACACAGCAGTATAAATAATAAACACTTACAAAGTAGTAATGTACATGTAAAGGCCACATCGCTTTTACAATATACATACCCCTGATGATGGCCCAAGATCAGACAGAAAGTATTAGGTAACAATAAGTTATGGGAATTTTATCAACCAATTCCTGTCGGATACTATGAAATCAATTCAGCAACCGGAAAGGACACATACAAAAATAAGTAGACAAAACATGTCTATATTGTTCAATGAAATATGTATTCATGAAGAAATGCTGCCCAAATACACACACACATATATATATACATATATATGTATATATATTAGATGTATATCGGGCTGTTGGAATGAATTGGTTTAACTGGTATACTAATGGCCATTTTCTATATCCATTTTTGTTGCTTTCCCTCCCTTAGATTATACACCTGATGAGGGTTGAAGAATAGATCAGCTGAATCATTGTGTTAATAATGTCAAGAATATGAAAAACAAGTTCATTGCTGAAATAATCTCTGTAAATAATTAGAAATATTTGTTATAGAATAATGTTTGGATGTTTTTGTTCCCTTCTGTTAAAAAAAAAACAAATTATATTAGATCTAATGAATTATGCTTTGTCATTAATAATAAATGAAAATAATTGCTTGTGGAAAAATTAGAATGTGGAGTTGGGGGTCCCCATGATGTAATACCTAAAGTGCTGGACCTTGAAGTAAGAGAGTTTGAACTCCAGTCATTACATTCACTTTCAGACTAATACCTTTGGGAAAGGCATGAAGCCTTTTATTCCCTTAGCTATAGGTTAAATAGTATGACTGCTGTTCTACAAGGATGGCTTTAACATCAAATAACCCACAAATGTAAATTACCTAAAGTACTTCTTTATTGCCATCACTCACAGGTCCATTCTGGCCTGGAGTGGGAGCACCTGACAGGGTCCTATCTATGAGTGAAATAGAACTAAACGGTAATTATGCTAAACTGTGTTAGCCAATGGTCCGGGAGACCTGGGTTCAATCCCAGGTCGCGCCATACCGAAGACTTTAAAAGTGGTACTTGATACCGCCTTGCTTAACATTCAGCAATATAAGGTACGTATCAAGGGTAAAGTGGAGCAATCCAGGGAAAGGAGTTGCGCCCTCCCCTACACCTCAGTGTAGTAGCTATTGAAAAGGGAGCCTTCTGGTCTCCCTAGACTATGGTCGCCAACTGACGAATTGTTTAAAATAAATTGTTTTTACATTTAACCGTGTTTAAACTGCGTACTTATGCTAAACAGAACTGTTTGAAATAGAATTATTTTGACATTTAACTGTGTGTAAACAAAAAACTATACTTATACTAAACTGAATTGTTTGAAACTTTTATCAAAATGACTTAATTCGGCGTTAAATGACCCGAAAAGTGTTGATATGCCATAAAACAAAACAAAACAACCAACCATAAGATTGGTCACCTTGAAAGAAGTATGTATATTACTCTTGAAACCTTATGGTATTAGGAATCATGCAAATGGACCTCCTCTCAGGCTTCTGGAAATGATGAATTGTGCCTCATGTTAGCAAAATATTGAAAAACTTTTTGACTCATTTTTGTATATTAAGTCTTTTATTATTGATATATGTGAATTCCTACAGTCTGAAATATCTGGTTTTGGCCCAGTTGTCTTGAGCTGCAGAATACACTGACTGCATCTATGCAGAGGGGTGAGACTCCCACAACAAGTGTCCTGGATATAACACTAAACAATGTGATGGTGAGCTTTCAGTAAATCTGGAGTTTTGAAGAATGCAGAGTATTCCTTCATTGCCATCACTGCCAGGTGCACTCTGGCCTGGAGTGGTAGCACCTGATAGGGTCCTATCTGTGGGTCAAATAGAACTGAACTGTAATTATGCTAAAGTGATTTTTTTAAATTAACTGTTTTTCCATTCAACTAGTTGTAAGCAAAAAACTGTACTTATGCTAAACTGAATTGTTTGAAACTTTTATCAAACTGACTTAATTCAGCGTTAAATGACCCGAAAAGTGTTGATATGCCATAAAACAAAATTAAAAACAATCAACTGTAAGATTGGTCACCCTGAAAGAAGTATGTATATTACTCTTGAAACCTTATGGTATTAGGAATCATGCAAATGGACCTCTCAGGCTTTCCTGACATTTTCTGTCTGAGTTGTGCACACTACATGATTTGTATACAAAGAATAATATTTGTTTCCTTTTGTAGAATATGTGTGTATGTCTTTTTTGGAACAACACAAAAATCGGAAAAGTTGGAATTTTAGTCATTAAGACTAATTTTGATGATACCATGATTGATATCATCCAAAAGAAATTCTGTTCAAGTCAATAATGAAAAATCTTCCAAGAATGAAGTATGTATTTACCCAACCCCTCCACTACAGGCAGGATGTCACAGAAAGTCAAGTTTTAAACAGAGTACAGCTAGTGTCATTGGTCTCATGGGTAGAGTGTTTGCCAATAGTCCGGCAGACTGGAGTTCAATCCCAGGTTGCGTCATACCAAAGACTTAAAAAATGGTACTTGATACCATTTTGCTTAACATTCAGCATTATAAGATATGTATCAAGGGTAAAGTGGAGCAATCCAGGGAAAGGAGTAGCGTCCTCCCCTACACCTCAGTGTAGTAGCTACTGAAAAGGGAGCCTCCAGGTTGTCCTCGAATACAGTCACCAACTTTACTTTACAGCTAGTTTGAATTCAGTTTTCCTTCTCCTAGACTGGTTGCCAAAGCAAAGCTAAAAAACCTAGTCTGTCCTAGTATTTACCTATAGTAGGGAGCAGAGAACAAATAGATTCATGCCTTTTCCCAAGGACATTAATGCAAAGTGAAATGCAAACAGCTGCATCCAGGATTTGAACTTGGGCCACGGATTTCATTTCCTACAGTGAAAACTTTTATGCTAAACATGCATCTTCCAAGAATAAAGTAGCTGTTACAGAAATATACTATTCAACAAGAATTAGTTAATTTAAAGATTACTCAAATGGATTTTGAAAGAATATTCCTTAAAATATAATGAAGAATATATTTATTTATAGTGTATTTGTTACTAGTCAACTGAATTGAAAAGTCAAGTAAAATTTAGATATGATGAAAACCTTAAATTCATGAGATAGTTAAAGAGTAGATAACCAAAATGTTATGTCCCACACATTAAAACTATAGTCATTCATATTCAAAGATGTGTTTAGACAATCCTTCTTTTTTTCTTATGAATTATATAATTGAAAATATTAACAGAATTAGTCATTCATATTCAAAGATGTGTTTAGACAATCCTTCTTTTTTTCTTATGAATTATATAATTGAAAATATTAACAGAATTAGTCATTCATATTCAAAGATGTGTTTAGACAATCCTTCTTTTTTTCTTATGAATTATATAATTGAAAATATTAACAGAATTAGTCATTCATATTCAAAGATGTGTTTAGACAATCCTTCTTTTTTTCTTATGAATTATATAATTGAAAATATTAACAGAATTAGTCATTCATATTCAAAGATGTGTTTAGACAATCCTTCTTTTTTTCTTATGAATTATATAATTGAAAATATTAACAGAATTAGTCATTCATATTCAAAGATGTGTTTAGACAATCCTTCTTTTTTTCTTATGAATTATATAATTGAAAATATTAACAGAATTAGTCATTCATATTCAAAGATGTGTTTAGACAATCCTTCTTTTTTTCTTATGAATTATATAATTGAAAATATTAACAGAATTAGTCATTCATATTCAAAGATGTGTTTAGACAATCCTTCTTTTTTTCTTATGAATTATATAATTGAAAATATTAACAGAATTGAACAACTAAACATTGTGGCAACAACTTCAACAACACAAAGAAGTTCAATCATCTTAAAGCTTGCTATGTAGGATCTAACACACTTAATCACATAATAATTTATAAGGTTCAATAAAGGCCTTGTTGTTATCTATAATACATTTTACAGCATAAGAATTTATAAGGTTCAATAAAGGCCTTGTTGTGATGTATAATACATTTAATTACATAATAATTTCACCCAAATCAATTACTACTGAGTATGTGAAAGCTGCTAAGATCTAAGATAATTAATCTTCTATTCATTAACTGAATTCTATTACATATGTTTTTATAAGTGTTTTATTTTTATTATTTATTTTAGTCTTTTATTTTAATTTCTAAATTAAATTCTATTATAGGTGTGTGTGCGTGTGCGCGTATTGGATGATTGTACAGCATGTAAAACCTTTCTGGGTTATTTTATGCTAAATTCAGTCTTTTTGTTTTAGAAATCTATAAAAGTTTGGTGTGATATTGTCTATTTAATGGCATATCAACTCCCTATGGGTTATTTAATGCTGAAATTTAATTCCTTTCTAAAACTCCCCTTTTTTACTTATCGATAATCATTTGTTTTCACAGTTATATGATATCAAATATTACAATCTAATGTAAATAATTTGCACACAGTTCTATAATTTCAAGTATTCCTAATACTAATAATTTATACATAATTATATAGTTTAAATTAACAATTCCTATTTAATAATAATCATTTGGTTTCAAGTATTCCTATCTAACACCAATAATTTGCAAGTAATTATGTGACTAATAGTAGTAACAATGATAATCCTTAATAAACAAATTATAGCTTCAAATACAAGTAATTTGCATACAGTTTGCCAATGGTCCAGGAGACCTGGGTTCAATCCTAGGTCGCGTCATACTTTAAAAATGGTACTTTATGCCTCTTTGCTTAACACTCACCAATATAAGGTACGTATCAAGGGTAAAGTGGAGTAACCCAGGGAAAGCAGTAGCACCTTCCCTCTACACCTCAGTGTAGTAGCTATTAAAAAGGGAGCCTTCTGGTCACCCTTGACTAGGGTTGCCAGCTTTACTTTATATGGTATCAAGTATTCCTATCTAATACAAATAATTTTCAGACTTTTTTGATTTATAGATGTGACCCTAATGGGTATAACCACTCAGAGTAAGAGCAGATCTGGAAGCAATAGCAATGAAGTTAGGGTGGACTTGGAAGTAATTGTAATAAAGGGGTACTCTACACTTCACAGAGCTCCAGAACAGGAGCCTCACTATCAGATGCATTTTAGTGTCATGCCCAGGATGCTCAACATAAAGGGGTGTAAATTGTCTACAATATATCTCAGCTGTCAAGACGGACTTCAGTTTTTCTAGTAGTCTTTATGAACTCCAACAGAATACATTCCAACTCATTGAACTACCACCAGTTTGCACAGCACCTTACTGGCAGACTAGATTGATAGTTCATGCAATCCCTTCAACACCACTGTTCATTTGAAATTGTTGGGAATACGACAATCTGACAAGTCAACACAGCATTACTCTTTAATGGTTCAATGGTGATATTGTATACTGACCTCTGACCCGACCTGGATGTCAAAATAGGAAATGCACCTGCGTAAATAACAGGTGCATCCGGTCGAGGAATATCAGAATATAACCTTGACCATGGACAGGTTGAATGAGTGCAATTTGTGACGCCCACAAGAAGAAGGTGGGCGTTGAACTATTATATAACTCAGTGCACAGGAAATTCAATCAGTTGGAGATAAGATGTGGTAGGGAAAACCAGCACCCAGCAGAGTGGGCCCTCAGACCCCCAATTGAGCAGTTGCAGTTGGAGATAAGATGCGGTAGAGAAAACCAGCACCCAGAGAGGCTGGGCCCCCAGGCCACCCGGTTGAGCAGCCCAGGAGAACGTGAAAGAAACGCTGTTATTGCCAATAGAGTGGGGGTCAATATGTTGCAGTTCTGTTCGGTCTCCAACTCCCTCTCACACACAACCCTTTCAATAAAGTGAGAGGTATATTTTTCTAAAAGACTGTGTTGCTCGTCTTTGTGTCGTTGTGTTCTGCATGCATGTGTATTATGTGGCTATACAATAATATCTTCCGGCCCAAATAATGGTTTGGTTTGGTTTGATTTCTTTGCTTAATGGCATATCAACCTTCATGAGTAATTTAAAGCTAAAGCCATCCTTGTAGAAGAACAGTAGTGGTATTACCTAATCCATGCTTGGAAAGATTAGGGCATTCATATTTTCCCCATGAGTATTAGTCCAAATAATGTCATGGTGTCAATAACGGTATCTTTGTTAAGTAAATACAATAAAACATCATTAGAGAATCTATCAGCTTTTGTAGCCCTTGCATCGGCTTAAACAGAGGTGTGTTTAGTGAAATGATTATCTTTGTAAAAAATGGAATTGGTGGCCAGAGTTCAAATCCTGGAGAAGACAGCATTTCACTTTACGCTAATGCCCTGGAGAAAGATATGGTTCCATTTGTTCTCCCACCCCCAGCTGAGGGTTAATAATAGGACAGACTGGGTAGGCAACTATTATAAAAGAAGAAAAACTAATTTGTTGAGGGAAACTAGCACTGAATTTGATGCAATGTTCTCCTTCAGTTATCGCCCTTGTCACATTCTTGTAACATCTGTGGATGACTGCAATTTTCATGTGATGTTGATGTCTGTCTAGAGTTCACAATTTCTAGTATACTCATAAGTCTGCTGCCAAAAAAATCTAGAACAGTTGACACCAATGAGGGCTGGCTGAAAGGTTCATAGGCTGACCAAGATACTCTTATGCAATGTGACCAAATGAGGTTAATTTTTCAACATAGTCCCTCTTGCAGTTGAAATGTTTCTTTCATTGGTAGTTCAGTGCTTGGATTCCACTGGTCAAAAAAAAAAAAAAAAAAAAATCACAGACAGTAGATATGACATCAGTCTATGAACATTTCAGTCCTTCCCCATAGAAGATAGATTGCTCTATTTTTCTGGCCCAATCATTCTACAGTCAAATATTGTCATCCCATAGCTACAACAGTTATACTACCTCTTTACCTATAGATGATAGAACTGAGTTCACTTCTACATTTGGGAGAGGGTTAAAACAGCCATTATATGGCTGTTTCTTATTTTTTTAGCACTTTTGTTTATACAGAACAATACATATACACATTTGCATTACAACTTCAAGTTTGATTTATTTCATGGAAGTTGGAACTGTGAATGAAGTGAACTTCATTTTCTTAAATATCATTATATTTTCTCTATACAGTTTTATTTTCTCTTGTATATATATATATATATATATATATATATATATATATATGGAAGTAAATAATGGAAATAAATCTGACATTATGGAAAAATAGAAAAACAAAGTAATCCAAAAGTGATGAATGGTTATGATCTTCTTTTATATATATATATATATATATATATATATATTTTCTCCCTGTTATTGTATTTTATTAAAACATCCATTGTTGTTCTCTCAACACTTGTTTCACCATCTTAAAATCCTGAAGAAGATTTACTGAAAACAAAACTTTTTAACATTAACTCTCCATTGTAATAAATTCATCACTTTCAGATTACTTTGTTTTTCTATTTTATCTCTCTCTCTCTCTATATATATATATATATATATATATATATATATATATAGAGAGAGAGAGAGAGAGAGAGAGAGCTTTTTATGGGAACTACACAAAAATGCTACAAGTTGTCTTGAACCAAGCCTGAAAACAACACTCAAAAAACAGCAGGTGTGCAGACACCTGCCTCCCATCTTACAAACTAATCAAGTAAGATGGACAAGACATGTAGGGCACTGCTGGAGAAGCAAGAACGAACCTATAACTGACATTCTCAAGTGGATGCCTGCACATGAACATGTCAGTGTTGGCTGACCAGCAAAAACTTACATTTACTCAGTACAGACACAAGATGTAACCTAGAAAGTATGATAGGAGTGGATGACAAGAGAGAGTCAAGGAACTCAGTGCTGCAAGCACAACTTGATTATATATATATATATATATATATATATATATATATATGCACACACACACACACACACAAGTCGGTGCACACAGATATATATCTATTTTACATTCAACTATCTTATCTACTAACAACATGTATATATCCATTCATCAAATGATATCATTTTCTTGCCTCAGTATCAAAACACGTCAAAAACTTTAGAATAAGACAATAATTATGTAGAGAGAAAAGTAATAAAAGTCTTTTTATTTAAAGAAAAAAGATCTTGAATTATTCTATTTTTGATACCAAATCTATAAAAAAAAAAAGAAAAAAGTTTTTCATGGTTCATTACGTATTTCTTATGTCAATAGTATCACTTGATTTCTATCATTAATATAATGTGAATATGATAACGCTGAACCATCTTATATGCACTTATTATTATTCTTATGTTAATCCATCATAATCAAGTACTGGCCATACAATATTTAAGCTGAAAACAAAAACAAAACAAAAATAATGCTAATAAAATGCTTATCCTTTATATATAATGATGTTTAGTTTTTCTCTATAGTATTTATTAAAAAAATAAATTAAATTCTATAAACTTTGAGATTTCTCTATTATGGTTGATATACAAATTATATCATTATTTATATAATGATCATGATAATAATTGTATTTGATATTCCTTTATAACAATGATGTCATAATTAACATAATATATGTTTTTAATGTCGCAAGTGTGTATTGGTTTTGTTTTTATTGGAAACAGATAAATAGTATTACAAAATCCCAAGTAATTTTGTTTATATCAGTTACAGACACATAGGAACAATTACCGATATCATTTGTATCTAGAAACATGCATGAACGTATAATTTTTTTTATTCATCTTTTTTAAAAGGACAATTATTTTATTTTGATTTTTTTTTTAAATATTAAATTAAACTATAAACATGCAAAGGGAATTTTAAATAAGTAGAAAAAAATCTTTACTCTGTGTGGTGGCTAAGAGGGTTACTGAAGCTAGCTGTCAGTCTTTGGCAAAGGCTAGGTTTTCAAATGCTGATTTTTTAAGTAGGCCTTCCCAACTTGGAAGATTATTGGAACACAATCTTCTTACCTTCTCATTTTGTCCTATGCCAGACTATGATAAGCTTAGCAAATCCTACAGTCAATAATCCAATATTAAATCTTTCTGGAGTAAAACTACAGACTGCCTAGCCCTGAATGTTAATGGTTTGATAAATTCTTTTTGTATATCTAATTATGGAATGAGAAGGAAAATAACTGAATTTTGGCAGACATGAAAAACAGGAATGAAGAATTTAATGTGGCTTTTGAACTGTAAATTCCTGTTTTATTATTATTAAGTATAGAAGACCTGGAATAATAATTTATTATCAATACCCTCCCTCCATTTCTCATTTTGAATTTTCCCATTAAAAGTCCAACTTTGAAAATAACACTAAAACAAAATAAAATAAAGAACTTTCTATAAATTCCAAAACTCTATTTTCCAGTAAGCGGTTAAGGGGGTGAGTTTTCAGTTTCCCAACAGGTGACAGAGTATTGTAACATGTACTAACAGAATAAATAAATCATTAGCTAGGTTACAAACTGTAATACTCACAATATCACCTGTTGATGGATGGAGAAAAAGCTATAGAAAATCATTTAAAAGGTGAGTTGGTGGGTAGGAGATAATGATGATTATGTGAAAATAATTATAAATTTTATCACTTTATCCTTTACAATATCAAAATCTATTTTTGGTGTCTAAAACAAATTCATTTTTGATTACACACACGTAAATAACTCATGAACTTTTTTTTATTCCTATTGTAACCAGTCCATAATGATATCAATGCTTCTATTTAAGAAAGAGAGAAGGATACTAATTAGAATTTCATAGTAATATGTATAATATCAATAATTTGGATGATTAAAAAAAAATGATGTTCAGCACAAATGCAGACTGCACAAAATTATTCAATTACATATTGGACTGGAAACTGCTTTATATTTTAAAGTTACAGCATTTTCAGTGTATTGAATAAAAATCTCACTGTGATGAGCTGTTTTTGACTGGGTTACAGTTACATAGACAAACATAATGTTAATTTTAGTAGTTATATAGGTATGAATATCAAAGTGAAGCAAACTTAAAAAAAAAAAAAAAAAAAAAAAGGAGAAAGAAAGAAAGGAAAAAAAAAAAAAACTTAGTTCATGGCAAATGAATATTTAGAAATATTTTCCTGTCAATTCCGGGAATAAAGAAGCTGGTTTCGGTCAGTAGAGAATCCAGTGAGGTAAAAAAAAAAAAAAAAAAAAAAATCAGATAGAAATAAAAAAAAAAAAAAATCAGTTAAAGCATTCTTCAATACTGCTTGTATCAAGATGCATTTGCACAATATGCGCCGCAAATGAAATGCAGTATGAGTGCAGCAAGAATATGCAACTAGGTGCCTAGGTCTTAGTGATTGCATAGCATGGAAGTTTTCAGTAGCAGCAGCAGCAGTGATAGTGGTTAGAGAGAAAAAAGAAATAACATTAATGATACTATAAATCTTACCAAGAATCCTCTCAGTCAAGCAGTCAATACTGCTAAGTGCAAACACAACACACAGAAGGTTCCTTACACATAATCCATATACATAAATGTGTATACACACACACACACACACATATATATATATATATATATATATATATATATATATATATAAAAATGTGTGAATATATATATATATATATATATATA
The DNA here is from genome assembly GCA_963585895.1 of Sepioteuthis lessoniana. Classification (NCBI taxonomy): domain Eukaryota; kingdom Metazoa; phylum Mollusca; class Cephalopoda; order Myopsida; family Loliginidae; genus Sepioteuthis; species Sepioteuthis lessoniana. The sequence continues at coordinate 40,828 of CAUZXS010003824.1, read as the reverse complement.
TATAAACAAACGCACACGTAAACACATTTGCTAACTAATATATGCAAAACTGGGTTTATAGATGTACACATGGAAGAAGGCAGTAATGCAGAAACAGACTCATAAAATCTATAAAGTCCCAACTATGTGAAAATATTTACTTTTGATCGTATGAAAAATGAATAAGGCCCATAGATATTCGTAAACAAACACACACACACATACACATACTCTCACTCTCTCTCTCTATCTCTATCTCTCTTTCTCAATCAGCTAGAGATGCGTAGAAACTAATATATGCATTTGTGTAGATGAAGAGATGCAATCACAGAAGGAGAGATTACATACACATGCATTGAATGTCATAGAGTCAGACATATGAGGTTAGGTAAATAGTTTCTCAGATTTATTTTTGTAGGTAAGGAAAACAAACAAACACACACACACAAGCACACACACAGAGAACAACACACGCGCATGTGCGCACCCAGACAGACAGAGAGACAGCAGCAGCAGTTGTCTGGACCAAGTGAATGGCTTAGATCAATCGATTATTCAACAAAATATTCAGGAAAAAGAATTAAGAAAAAAAAAAGAAGCTACGTTTGGTGTCTGGAAAAGGTAAAGCATAATGAGAGAGAGAGAGAGAGAGAGAGAGAGAGAGAAAGAAAGAGGAAGGGAGGGAGAAAAAAAAAATCAATAAAAATCCAGACATTGAATTCTGTGATAAACGATGAGTGTATGTATGCATTCGTAACACTTCAGGTTTTCATATCTTGCATTGTCAAGGTACATAACTCCTGTTAAAACACACAAAAAAAGAAAGAGTTACGTACCTTGAGATCAAGCGTTAGTTATATGCGTGTGTGCGTGTTTGTATTTCTTTCCTTTTAATATTTCAGGTTTCAATTTATTCAATGATAAATATATTCTACTGAGCTCAACAGAAACAAAATAAACTACTTCTATAAATACACAATTCCAAAGAAGAAACTTTTGTGAATAGAAATGATTTTTAGAAAATAGTCAACTGAATTTTCTTTAGTTCTTAGCAAAAAATGATATTAGGTAGAGTTAGTAATAATACTTGGGTTTTGCAATATTTTGGTATATGCTAATTTATAGTGCGGGTAACACCTAAATTGACCTAAGCAGTTCAAGCTGTAATAGTTAGCAGCAATGGTTAGTAGTATTGTGGTAGTGAATGCACTGACATGTTGCGCATTACTTCACTTCATGGGTGATTTGAAAGTGCAATGGAGTTTACTATGGAAATTTATGCTTTATGAAGTTGAACAGGGGGCAACTAAAAACATTTATGTAAAAGGTGAAGGCCCAGTTAGTTACAGTAGAGTAACCAAATTATTGGAGAAATTTTGCTTATGTTGCAAGATCCTTAGCAGGGTCAGGTAGGACAAAATTTGTGGATTCCAAAGCTGTATTCCAAGCCATAGAGGCAAATCTGGAAAGCTTCAGGTAAGCTCAGCATCTTACAATCTATTGGTTTGTCACCTTCACAACTGGAGCAAAAGCATCCAGACCAGCCAAACTGAGCCTCACATTACTGAAAATATTGTAAAACTTTTAACTCACCCTACACGGCTAATGAAGGCATGGACAGCTATCGATAGGCTATCAATCATATGGAAATCAGAACTGACCAATAAAATGAAACGCAGTTTCCTCCAGGCAGCAGTCATATCGATACTGCTATATGGATGCACTACTTGGACACTAACTAAACGGCTGGAGAAGAAGCTAGACGGCAATTACACAAGAATGTTGCGAGCAATACTGAACAAGTCCTGGCGGCAACACCCCACAAGGCACCAACTATACGGCCACCTGCCTCTAATCCCGAAAACTATCCAAGTCAGATGAACCAGACATGCAGGACACTACTGGAGAAGCAGGGACGAGCTCATAAGTGATGTACTCCTATGGACCCCAACATATGGTTGGGCAAAAGAAGGACGACCAGCTTGAACATACATACAGCAGCTATGTGAGGATACAGGATGTAGCCCTAAAGACCTGCCAGAGGTGATGAATGATAGGGAGAAGTGGCGAGAGAGGATCAGGGATATCCATGCCTGTGGCACAAAATGATGATGATGATGAGTAGCTTGATAAACAATTTTTAGTTTTTCCTAGGAAAAACTGAAGAGGTGATGTGGTGATAAATTTAGTTGCTATTACAAATATGAGCTTAAATATTGTATTTAAAGAAATTAATCAAAGTGTATGAGCATGTAAATAATAAAATAAAACAGGGAAGGAGTGAAAACGTGAAAGAAAAAGTAAAAAATTTTTTTAAAAATTGACTTTACAGTATATTGTATACTAAGGTAAAAGAATATCTTATCAATAATGTGTGTTTGTGTTTCTCAATTCAATGTTCAAATTGCTACATTTGATAGCATGTAAGACTATCTACTTCCTTTTCCACCAAAGGTTGATTCAAAATATATCTTCTAGGTCATATATGTGAAGTTAAGGAATCTGGGGTGAGTGAAAATTTACTCAAACACCAAAGAAAACCCAGAGCTTGCCCAACTCCATGATACTATAATATTAAATGTAAATTGGAGAGACCCTTGTAGTATTATATATAAATAAGTACACCCCTATATATATATATATATATATATATATATATATATCATGAGAATGTTGGTTGTCAGTAAATCACTATGTGGTTATGTGTCAAACCAAGTGCAATATAATTTAGGTTACAGAACAATATTTTCCATGGATTTTATATATATATATATATATATATATATATAATATACATTTATTCATTATCAATATATATATATATATATATATATATATATATATATATATATATAGGCGACATCTCCACACTAAACGGTAGCTCTCTGAAACTAGTTCACAAGTTCACCTACCTAGGAAGCAGTGTCTCATTAACCGAGACAGACATCAACACATGACTAGTAAAGGCATGGACAACTATCGATAGGCTATCAGTCATATGGAAGTCAGACCTGACCGATAAAATGAAGTGCAGTTTCTTCCAAGCAGCGGTCATGTCGATATTGCTATATGGATGCACTACATGGGTGCTAACTAAACTTATGGAGAAAAAGTTTGATGGCAACTATACAATAATGCTGCGAGCAATATTGTATAGAACAAGTCCTGGAGACAGCACCCCACAAAGCAGCAGCTATACAGTCACCTACCAACCATCACAAAAACTATCAAAATTAGATGAACCAGACATGCGGGACACTGCTGGAGAAGTAGGGATGAGCTCATACAGCAACTCTGTGTCTATATGGGATGTAGCTCTGAGGACCTGCCAGAAGCAATGGACAATATGGAGGGGTGGCGAGAGAGGGTCAAGGATATCCGTGCTGATAGTGCAACTTGATAATGTTGATGATGATGTGTGTGCATGTATGTGTGTGTGTGTGTAGTCAGGCAGCAGTCCTTCATTTAAGCATGTTTGAATAAATAATAAAGACACATTTTGTCTATATAATTTTATTAGGATCCTTTCAAGTTTCCTGACAAGTGTTTTGGTTTTAGGTTGGAGTTGGTAGATGAATTTACCGAAATTGTCTCAAGCATATATATATATATATATATATATATATATATATATATATATATACACACACACACACACACACACACACTCCCAGTAAAATGTTATTCTTCTAAACTAAAGTTACCAGGATGGAAGTATTTTTATAGGAACATCATACATTCAAAATGGTTATTATTTGGTATTATTTATTACCTAACTCTACAGCATTCAAACACTGTAACTAAAAATATGAACATGTAGCAGTTTTAAAATAAGTACACTCAATATATATATATATATATATATATATATATATATATATAAATAAAAATTGATAACAAGGTAATCCAAGTAGAAGGAGATATTTATTGAGGAGCAAAGTCAACAAAGCGTTTTGGTTCTAATAAACTATCATCAGGACTGAGGGATGATGTTAGTGATGTTAAATCAATGATGGATGTGTAAAAAGTGCAAAATATAAAAACCTAGGGAAAATTTGTATAACAAGAAAAAGTTGGCCGTTTGATTATTGTTTCTCAATAAATCTCTCTTTTTATTTGGATTACCTTGTTATAAATTTTTCTTTATATATTGTCGGATTACAATCCATTATTTACTTATATATATATATATATATATATAAAATATGAACTCCCTTATCTCTCCAGCTTTGGGTTATATATTACCACTACATGTTCTTCTATAAAGATGGCTTTGGTATATCAACCTTTATGGGTTATTGCCCAATCGGCTGGGGCTGTAGTATACACTGACTGCACCTCTGCAGAGGGGTAACCCCCCCCCCAAACGAGTGTTCTAGATATGACACTAAACAATCTGATGGTGAGGTTTCAGTGATGCTGGAGCTTTGAGGAATGCAGAATACCCCTTTATTGCTATTGCTCCCAGGTCCACTCTGGCCCGGAATGGTAGCACCTGATAGGGCCCTATCTATGGGTTAAATAGAACTAAACTGCATACTCATGCTAAACTGAATTGTTTGAATTAGAACTGTTTGACGAAACTGAATAGCTTGAAATACAAATGTTTATGACATTTAAACCGTGTACTTACACTAAACTGAATTGTTTGAAATAGAACTGTTTTGACATTTCAAAATCTATACTTATACTAAACTAAATAGCAGAATTAGAACTGTTTGAATAAACTGAATAGCTTAAAATAGAAATGTTTTTGACAATTAAACCGTGTACTCGTGCTAAATAGAATTGATTATTTAAAAATGTATTTTGCATTAAATAACCTACATAGGTTGATATTCCATAAAAACCAAACAACTTTGTGGGTTATATAATGCCAAAGCTGTCTTTGTAGAAGGACAGTAGTGGTATTATTTATCCCATAGCTGGAGAAATGAAGGAGTTCATACACTATATATATATATATATAAACACACACACTTTATTTTTGCTTACAGATGTTATTAACACTGGAAATTTTTTTTAAATCATACAAATTCTTGATATAACAGAGAAAATAATGAAATACTAATTAGAAATTTTCATTTGTTTTTATATATATATTCAATCCAGTAAATCCGGAGTTGGGAATAACTCCAAGTAGGACCAATAAAATATTCATCAATACAATATTAAATTTAGATTATCCTGGTCAAGTGCTCAATGTAAATAAAATCCACAGAGGAAATAATTTTCTCTTAAAAAACAAAACAAACAACAATTCATTTCCATCCAGTTAAAAGCATTGATATAAATCAATGCTCTAAAAAATTAACAGAACTTCTTCAGATCAAACAAGAAAATGGATTAAAATAATTTTTTTTACATTCACAACCAGACTAATAAAAAAACAAAACAAAAAAGAACAAAAACAAGACAAAACAAACCCATCCAGATCAGAGTGGACAATGGAGTGGAACTGAAAGACCAAGTTTCAAGCTATTTATGAAATAACAGCAATACCAGAGGTAATGTCTAAGTGAATGCTAATGAGGCTTCAGGAATGTATAAAAAGCATTTGGACACCATAATGTTTAAAACAAAGTGATGACAATAACAAAACAAAATGGCAAATAATGTTCTTTCTTAAAGTAAAATTGAATTTAGAATAGGATCTAGAAGGGTTGATTGAAAAGTTAATTGGCTGACCAAGATACTCTCATGGAATGTGACCAAATGAGGTTTATTTTCCAACACAGTCCCTTTTGTGGTACACACACGTCTTCCATTGGTGTTGCAGTGATTGGATCCCATTGATCAAAAAAGTCATCAACAGCAAATATGACATTGATCTATGAACTTTTCAGTCC
>CAUZXS010003824.1:5000-27500 GCA_963585895.1 Sepioteuthis lessoniana | reverse complement strand
TTTCATATGCTCATTTCATTTGCTCCACAATCTGTTGCATACCGATTTTCATTGTCCATCAAATTTGTTTAAAAAGAAATTCTGAAACATTTATATTTATTCCATTCACAAGTAGATCATTTTCTTTTAATCCTTGTAGAGTGGGCCAACTATTTTCAGAATATTTGCAAACTAGAGAGGGGTTTTTGTTGTTTTTCTTTTCAAAAGTTTCAATTAATCATAAATAAAAAAACAATTGTCTAAATTTCTGAGACGAAGCTGGGCGATTTTTATCATTAAGGGTTTTTGTACTATTGTCTTCATCTTTATTGCTATTTCCACAATGTTTCGGTTGATATGTCCCCCAGCCTTCTTCAGGTGTTTGTCGAACTCGGAAACTTAACGGAACTTTGAACTATGTCCTTTATTGAATCCACGGGGGTTGCCTGTTCTGATCCCGTAAACCATAACCTGGTACAAGTGTTAAGTATTCCTGTATTGTTATTCGCCTGCAGTCAGGATTGAACCTGCAACCTCTAAATGATTGTCTCCTTAGGAGCTTAGGGAATCAATGCCTATAACCGTTACACCATGTGTTCTGCTGGACACATGGCATAATGGTAAACCCTTAATGATAAAAAAAAACAAAAAAAAAAAACATGATAATTTGATCATCAATTGTATGCTTTAGTACAATAGCATGAAAACAACAAAACTCTCACTTTTAAATATATTTTGCAAAATAAACTTTACACAATCACAGTGGGGCTTCTAAGTAGTGTTTATAAAAATTGACAATGAATTAGTCAATGAGCTACTAATAGGAAAATGCCTGACATTGAGCTACTAAAGACCAACAAAAATATCACTCTTCCTATGTACTGTTGACAACAAAACTGTTGCTCTATCTGTAAAAGGGTTAAGCAGATATTAAAAGTTTAGTGGTTATTCTTTTATCTTAGTTTAATTTGAGTGGAAACCACAATTCAAAGAATCAGAAGAATATTTTAGCTTGGCACTTCACAAATTATTTACAGTACTAATTCCATAAATTGAAAAAAAAAAAAAGAAATTTTTTTAAGTTTAAGTAAATTTTTTACTCTTCCTAAAATAAAGCAGAATGCAGTAAAAATGTTGATTTTCTTTCTTTTTCAATGTTAGAATTAATAAACAAATTAAAAATTACAATTTTGGAATTGTTTTTTTTTTGTTTACAGTTTTAATGAATACAAATGTGACAGCTACCTCGATAAAATGACCATTTTGAAAAAAAAGTTGATTAAAACTAAACTCTCATAATGTCATCTAAAGACAAAAACAAACATTTTGGATAACCCAATATTTTAAAAGATAATAAATTAATAGATAAAAGGGGAAAATAAATAAAAAGTTACAAGAAGAATTAAGGGCTACATGTGGCAGTATATAGGAACAAATAATTTTTATCCTCCACCTCCTAAAAAAACATCCTGCCAACACTATGTGATGAGGCTCTTGCAAAAGCCCATCTTAAAACTTATATATTATTTATTGAATCTTAAAATAAAGATTTTCATTAGAAATATTTTTTATTAATGAAAATGAACAGTGAAAACTAACTTTATAATAGACTAAAAATATGTTTAAAAAAGAAAAAGAAACAGCTTTTCAAAGCTTCAAATTAAATCTATCACTTAAGATTTGTGAAAAAAGAAATTATTGGAGTGTATAACTAGACAAGGTAAGAAAGAGTGCAAGAGAAGAGAAAGAGGTTAGCAAGAAAGGGGCCATTACTGATACTATAAATATGAACACAACACAATTTTTACATCTTGATTTTCCAGGAATCAAAAGAAAAAAATCATAGAAAAAAAAGTTATAACTTTGGTTTCTGGTTAGGAAATTTTTGCTAGATGTGTATTTTATATTATTAAATTAAAAGATAAATATTTACGTAAGTTAACCTAATGGACACAAAGAAAGGGACCACTTTATCATTATATTTACATTGTAAATCAAACCCCATCATAAAAAAGTAAAATGTTTTGGATTATTCAAATTCCTCGCCATCACTGGTCTTGTAATTTGGTTTTGGCTATGGATTCCTCATGTAGTATATCTTGTACACAAATAACCTTCTAGAGTCCATCCCACTCCAGGTCTACAACTATAAAGTTTTTCCTTCTCCTAGACTGGTAACCATACTAAGATTAAAGAGCCCAGTCTGCTTTACTATCTGCCCATAGCTGGATGGAGAATAGTTGGATACATACCTTTCCTGAGAGTATTAGCACTATGTGAAATGCAAACAGTCTCAACCAGGATTTGACCTCAGGTTGCAATGTTCATTTCCTACAATGATAACTGTTATAACACAAGTATCTTTCAAATTCACCGATGCTAAAAACATATTCCAATGTTTCATTAATATGTATTCACCCAGCCTCTTCACCACTGGCAGGATGTGACACAAGGTCAATTTTTAGGCAAAGTACAACTGTTTTTTTTTACCGGACCATTGGCCTAATGAGTAGAGTGTTCACCAATGGTCTGGGAGACCAGGGTTCAATCCCAGGTCGAGTCATACCAAAGACTCAAAAAATGGTACTTGGTGTGGCTTTGCTTAATACTCAGCATTATAAGGTACAGATCAAGGGTAAGTGGAGTAATCTACGGAATAAAGTAGTGGCCTCCCCTACACCACGGTGTAGTAGCTATTGAAAAGGGAGCCTTCGAGTCACCCTTGACTAAAGTCGCTAACTTACTTACTTTTACAACTGGTTTTAATGGGGCCATTGGCATAATGGTTAGAGTGTTCCCCAATGGCCAGGGAGACCGGGGTTCAATTCCAGGTTGAGTCATACCAAAGACTCAAAAAATGGTACTTGATGCTGCCTTGCTTAACACTCAGCATTATAAGGTATGGATCAAGAGTAAGTGGAGTAATCTAGGGCATAGAGTAGCACCCTCCCCTACACCTCAGTGTAGTAGCTAATGAAAAGGGATCCTTCGGGTCGCCCTCGACTACGGTTACCAACTTTACTTTTTACAACTGGTTTGAAGTCAAGAGTTTTCGTTCAACCTAGACTGGTTACCATACCAAGGTTAAAGTGTCCGGTCTGCTCTACAACTGGAGAAAGAACAGTTGGATTCATACCTTTCCCATGAGAAACCAAATAATCTTGTTAGTCATTGGATCTAGCTGTCCTTGAGTTACACAATGACAGACAAAAAAAAACATTTTGATGAATCATAAGATATCATCTATGTTATTTAAATACTATTTGGTTTCTATTATATGCAAACTTATGCTGTTTGCATTAATTTATCAAACTTACTTGTTTATTGAAGCTTGTCACACCTACTAATTAACAGGTTTATTACAAATTATCTTTTTAAATAATTTCTTTTTCTTCTGTTTCTTAAAGTTGTCTATAGGACTAACTCATTTACAAAGCCTCTATAATATGCCAACCTTTTATCATGTTTATTGCCAAGTATGTTTTAAGGCTGTGACATCTTTGTTAGATTTTTCTTGTAAAAAAAAGTTCTCTTTAACAGTTTTATTTTCATACAAATTGTATGTACAACGGAATATCTAATAAGGGTTAAGATATTTTATGAGCTTAAATAAGAATGAAATGTCTTAAAACATGGATCTACTCACAAGACAGAGAGTTGAGTAAATATTCATCAATTGCCTTATCACTAAAGTAAATATGCAGATTTTATTTGTTTACATAAGGACACACTGCCATCTAGTGAAAGAATAAGACACTATTGTAAGTTACATTGTCCATGGCACTGAACTCATGTTTTGTGAAGATAAACTATCTGTGGCATTAAACAAGCCAAACTTGCAGTGAAATCATTCCCTCATTATGTGACACTTAGTTTAAACTCTAAAAGGTGAACTTTAATCAAAAAAGGAATGAAACTAAAAAAATTATAAATTCTATAAATAGATAGTGACCCAACATTGACTTAAAGGCCAATGCAGGTGGTTTTGATGATGAAGAGTAGTAGTAGTAGTTGTTGTTGTTGTGGTGGTGGTGGTGGTATTATCCCTATTTTTGGACTCTTCCAATAAAGATATATCATTTGACTGTAATCCACTCAGGGGGTAGGTAGCAAAAGTTACATTGGCGACATTGTATTACTTGGTTTACTGTAATACATAACTTTTATTCTCTCTAAGTGCATGTTTGTCTTATTTATTTTATACCCTTTCAGAAGACATAACAATAACAACAACAACAATAATAATAATAGTCCTGGAGACCTGAAGAGACTTGCTGTCACTCAGACTCCAGTAAAAAAAACAAAAAGACACAAATATAATAATAGGTTCAAGATCTTGAAACAATCTCAAAAACCTGAAAAAGAGATTGGTGGGGGAATTAGAACCCTGTAGTAGAATTAAAACTGTCCAGAGCACAACACCACTGAGATTGACTCTTCTTGATATTCTAGTCAATCTCAGTGGTGTTGTGCTCTGGACAGTTTTAATTCTACTACAGGGTTCTAATTCCCCCACCAATCTCTTTTTCAGGTTTTTGAGATTGTTTCAAGATCTTGAACCTATTATTATATTTGTGTCTTTTTGTTTGAGATTGGTGGGGGAATTAGAACCCTGTAGTAGAATTAAAACTGTCCAGAGCACAACACCACTGAGATTGACTAGAATATCAAGAAGAGTCCTGAAGAGTTGAGGAGACTCCAGTGAAAAACCACCAATTACTACTGGTGTAGTAAAATAAAATAAAATAATGATAATTATACTGTTCCAGCTGACCACAGAGTAAAATTGAAAGAAAACGAAAAGAGAGATAAATATCTCGACTTTGCCAGAGAATTGAAAAAAACTGTGGAACATGAAGGTGACGGTGATATCAATTATAATTAGTGCTCTTGGTACAGTCACCAAAGGATTAATAAAGGGACTGGAGGACTTGGAAATAAGAGGACAAGTAGAGAACATCCAAACTACAGCAATATTAAGATCGGCCAGAATACTGAGAAAAGTCCTGGAAACTTGAGGAGACTTGCAGTCACTCAAACTCTAGTGAGAAACCATCGGTTAATGCCAGTGTGGAAAACTCGAAAAGGAGTAAGATAATAATAAAAATAATAATAATAATAAGAGAATTAAGAAGATTTTGAGAAAAAGAAAACTGCAAATACCTGAGAATATGAGAAACAGACTGTAAGAATCAATCAAGAAAGGTAAAAAAAAAAAAAAAAAAAAAAAGCAAAAAGTACCTAAGAAGAACAAGATAACTTCTCAAAACCAAGCTCTGCAGTAGAAATGTCTTCCATAGAATAAATACCTGGGTAGTCACCCTTGTAAAATACTCTAGAACATTCTTAAAATGGACAAGAATAGAACTCAGATAGATGGACCAAAGGACAAGAAAATCAATGATAATGCATAAGGCCTTTCATCAAAAAGATGACATGTATCGAGAAACCAGCATTGACAATTGTGTAGATGTAACAATTTTGGGACTCAAAGAATTAACAAAAAAGACCAGAGAAGAAAGACTAATCATAACAGTCAGGAAAAGTAATATCAACAAAAATAACTGAAGAACAAACAGGAAAACCAAAAAAAATCTAGAAAATAAAAATGAGAAGAAAAACAACGGTATGGATAATTCAAGAGACAAACTAAGGAAATTACTCATGAGATGACCTGGTGGACATGGCTAAGAAGAGGAAACCTCAAAAGAAAAACTTAATCTCTTGATAGCAGCATAAAATAATGTGATGAAAATTGATTACACATAAGAATAGCAAATGTAGGTTATGTGGTGATGGAGATGGAATGGTTAATCAAATAAGTGAATGCAACAAACTGACACGAAAGGAATATAAGACCAGACATGACTGGGTAGGAAAGGTGATCCACAGGGAATAGCACAAGTGATTAAAATTTAACCATACTGACAAATGGTATATGCAAAAACTAGAATCTGTCCTTGAAAAAGACCCATAAAATTCTCTAGGACTTTGAGATGCAAACAGATTACTTAATCCCAGTCAGAAGACCAGACCAAGTATTAATTAACAAGACATATTAATTATCAGTATCAATTAACAAGAAGAAAAGAACTTGACAATTAGTGGATTTAGAGTTGAAAAGAAGTGTAGAAAATTAAGGTGATGGTGATACTAACACTAACTGCAGTTGGCACCCTAGGAACAGTCTCCAAAGGCTTTGAAAAGAGTTAAAACTGGTGTGATAAACTTACAAGGAGTAGAATAATTCTTTGATTTTGAGAAACAAATGGACCAGTCAATCATGACCAGAAGGCCAGACCATGTTGTAGTTAAGAAAAGAATTTGATAACTCATGGATTTTGCCATTTTAGCAGATCATTGCATGAAAGTAAAAGAAAGGAAAAACTGAATAAATACTAAAACCTTGCCAGAGAGCTGAAAAAATTAGAACATGACAGTAACAGTGATTTCAATCATAGTTGAAGCCCCCCACACACACACACACAGAGGTAAAGAAAACTGGAGGAACTAGAAATAAATTTGATTCATTTATAACTATTAACAGTAACATTATTATAGCTGAGCATAATGTTTGAAGCTATCAACAAAACAATGGCTTATTTATCCAAAAGAGAGAAAAAAAAAAAAAAGATTAGAAAAATAAGACTGACATAAGATAATAAAAGCTATTCATTTTCAGTCTTTTTTTTCCTAATAACTTGCTTTCCTTTTTTTTTTTTTAAGATATATAATCAGGTTCTAAAGCAAAATATGCAAATTAGCTTAACTCATTAGGAAAAAATTGCTACCTTTGTTAAATTATATAGCAGGATACTCAGAGACTTGTGTGTTTGAAGTAGGAAGAAGTGGTTGTTTTGGTAACACAATTTTATATAGAACCCTGACCTGAACAGACATTCAGACAGAAGCACATAGCAGCTTTGTACCAATGGATAAAAATGAGTGTATATTTCGAATATAAAAAGTCTTTGTAATAACAGTTTTATGTATTTATCAAGAATAGTTGAAATAGCTTTTTTTTTTAATCCTTATTGTTGGCTGTTGAGTCTAATCAAAATCAACTGTGGTTTATATCAGTGGTGATATAATGCTCAACTTTACAATTGTTAAATTTGCACCCTTTACAAAAATAAAGGAACTTTTGCAGATTTAAAAAAAACAAAAAACGATAAAAATGAGCCAACTTGTAAAAATTTTCTTTTTACTGTACTTAAACATTGTGTCATTCATAATATGATCGGAAAAAAATGTGATACAAATTTGTGTAAATATTTTCTTCTGGGAGGTGGGGGGGGGTATTTCAAAAGTTGTTTACACTGTAAAATGATGTTTATGCATAATAATTTGCATAAAGACAAATTTGTTGGTGACTTACACCTCTATTTTAAGAACTACAAGAAATCAGTCACATAAATATATATATATATATATATATATATATCGAACATTGGCATGATGGTTAGAGTGTTCATCAATGGTCTGTGAGACCTGGGTTCAATCTCAGGTCGAGTCATATTAAAGATTTTTAAAATGGCACTTGATGCCTCCTTGCTTAACACTCAGCATTATAGGGTATGGGTAAAGTGGAGCAATTCAGGGAAAGGAGTAGCGTCCTCCCCTACACCTTGGTGTAGTAGCTATCGAAAAAGGAGCCTTTGGGTCGCCCTCGACTAAGGTCACCAACTTTACTTTATATATATATATATATATATATATATATATATATATATATTATAATAAAAAATAGGAGGGGATATAAAAAAAAAAGATAAAGACCTCTCATGTTATTTATTTAAAAGATAATATACTGCCCTCCCCCAAAGCTCTAGTGTCACTCACCCTTTGCAGTAGCAAGGTCTGTTGGTCTCATGTTCAATCTCTGAATAAATGTTATAAGATTCTGGTCCTTTGTTAGCAGTTGGATTAGCCGGAAAAGTTGAGAAAATCAATATACAGTAGACTCCTGATACTATAATACTCTTGTGGATTTAATGGCATATCAACCATTGTGGGTTATTTAATGCCAAATCCTCTTTATAGATACATATTAGATATATATGATTTGTAAACACATTTTGTTGATAACATCCTTAAACCAGAGTTCATTTTTTTGCACACATTTTTGCTTCAAGTATTGCTATGTGACAGTTATAATTTAACATCAGTCATTTGTTTGCACACATTTAAATAGATATACATGATAGGTAAGGGATTGGTTTGTCAATAATTTCATTTTTAAATGAATCAGAACCCATTCACCCACATACCAATATTGCTATTATTTTTATACAGTTAAATAGTCTCAATTATTGCTATCTAACTTAAAATTCTATTCAACATTTGTTGACACAGTTTAGACTTTTTACTCCATTGACATAAATAGGTTATATATTGATAGCGTAGAAAACCCAATGTTATATTTAAGCAATTAATATACTTCTAATTGCACTTCCTATCTTGTTAATTATTTTAAGATCATCAATTAGAGCTTTTTTTTCTTTTCTTTTCCAGATTTCTATGTTACTTACTGGACATTGGCATGATGGTTAGATTGTGCGCACATGGCCCAGGAGACCTGGGTTCAATCCCAGGTTGAGTCATACCAAAGACTCAAAAAATGGTGCTTGATGCCTCATTGCTTAACACTCAGCATTATAAGGTACAATCAAGAGTAAAGTGGAGCAATCCAGGGAAAGGAGTAGTGTCCTTCCCTACATATTGGTGTAGCAGCTATGGAAAAGGGAGCCTTCAGGTCACCATCGACTATGGTCGCCAACTTTATTTAATTTTTTTTAATAGGTGGTATTATTTTAAGAGTTAACTAATTTCTATTGGTACTAGTGTCTACTCAAGAATACAAAGAAACATACACAACAAAGGATGATGTCACACAGCATTGTGTATAATATTAAAGCTTTTTTAGGGTCAAGGTTAGAGTTAAGGATTGGTCTGATAACTTAAATACCATAAATTCATGCTTTGTTGTGAACATTATTTGGATTCCTGAACAGACACCAATTCTTAATAAGTAACTTTATGTTTTTAACTCTTTTGGTAGGGAGATCAACTTGAGTTGCCCAAATGTACCTAATGCATAAGGGCAAGATACAACTTTAGTCAACATTACTAAAAAATATTGGATCTTATGAAAATACCCGCCACCAAGTGACTCTTGTTTGATATACCCCAACCTTAAAGTTAAAAAAAAAAAAAACAACACTTTATCAATTCTAAACCATTAGAATTAGTCATTTTTAGAAGTGACAGTGAATAAAAATTCTTTTTTTCTAATGAAAAACTTGTGCAATATACACCACAATGCCAATAGCAATATTGTAGTATAATAATTGTGAAACTACCATAATTATTCTATGGTCAAAAATGCATTCCGGTCATTAAATTTGTTGACAAATATGCCATATCAAAAGGGTTAAGATAATCAACTAAAATCTTCATGTGCCGTTGCTGTAAATTCATCTCCAACAATAGTCTTTCATGAATATTAAAACAAATGTATTGTTAGAATGCAAGTGTCATTATATAGTACTGTGAGAAAGAGGAATTTTTTTTAAAAATCAAAATGGTTAATCATATTTACCAACCCCTCCGCTCGGGCAGGATATAACACAAGGTCAATTTTTAAGCGGAGTTTAACAGGTTTGAATTCAGAGTTTTCCTTCTCAAAAAATGGTTAATGAACTAGATGATGTATGATAGTTACCTTTTGGTTTGGTTTGTTTGTTTAATGACATATTAATCTTCATGGGTTATTTAATGCCAAAGCTATTATCATATTTACCAACCTCTCTGCTCGGGCAGGATATGACACAAGGTCAATTTTTAAGCAAAGTTTAACAGGTTTGAATTCAGAGTATTCCTTCTCCTATACTAGTTGCCTCACCAAGGCTGAAGAACCCAGTCTGTCCTACTATTTACCCATAGCTGGAGGGAGAATAATTGGATTCATACCTTTTCCAAGAGTATCAGTGCTATGTGAAATCTAATCAGTCTCGTCTAGGATTTGAACTCGTGTCGCCATGTCCATTTTCTACGATGATAACCCTTACACCACGGGCACCAAGTGCCAAAGCTATTATTATAGAAGAATAGTAGAGGGATAAGAGGGTTAATACCTTCCCCAAGGGTGTAAATCTGAAAGTGAACATAATAGGGTGACTGGAGTTTGTACCCACTTCCTTGATGTTGCAATGCAGCACGAGTCATTATACCATGAGGACCCCCAACTCCAGGTAATTACTTTTTATTTTACTTATAAAAGAAATAGGACTGTAAAGATTTTGCTTATATAGTTATTTATTAAACTTAACTGTAGCACAAATCCAGAAGTACAATGCACTCAGTGAGAACTGAACTCACTATTAATGGTTTACTAATCTAGCTTGCTTGCCATTATACTATAAGGCACCAGTTATTTACTAAGCTTAGTTTTGTTGTG
The DNA here is from genome assembly GCA_963585895.1 of Sepioteuthis lessoniana. Taxonomy (NCBI): domain Eukaryota; kingdom Metazoa; phylum Mollusca; class Cephalopoda; order Myopsida; family Loliginidae; genus Sepioteuthis; species Sepioteuthis lessoniana. The sequence continues at coordinate 17,062 of CAUZXS010003824.1, read as the reverse complement.
GCCCAGAGCCAGATGTATAGAGTATTCAGTAAGAACCAAGCTAATTAGTCATGGCCTGCTATCCGAGATCACCAATGCTTACACCATATTATATAGGAGTAGTGTGTGTTGCATGTTTTAAACATGGCTGTCATATTTCAATTCAGGAAATATGTAGATATATTAATATGAAATTAACTTTTTATTTGAAGTTGAAATTTAAAAAAAAATATATGCATTCTATAGTTGGAATAAATCGTGGAAGAAAAGGAAAAGGCTATCCTGATTCAATTATGAATAAATGATACAATAAAAAAGTTGTTTTCCATATATATATATATATATATATATATATATATATATATATATATATATATATACTCACTCACACACACACACACATACATACATACATGCACACACACACTTACTTGTTTGGTTGGATTTTATGGCTTATCAACTCTTACAGGTTCTTTCATGCCAAATCCTGTTATATACATAAATTAAATATATATGATTTGTAAATGAATAGTTTGCAGGTTACATTATTTTTAAATGAGTCAGAGTTCATTTGTTCGCATTTCATTTCAACCAATGTTATCTAACACTAATCGTTCTATTGCATACAGTTAAATGGTTTCAAGTATTGCTATTCAACACTAATAATTCAATATTAATCATTTGTTTGCACACAGTTAAATGGTTTCCAGCATAGTATAGTAAATGTTTAAACAGTTTTATTGACTCATAGATAGGATCCTAACAGGTCCACTCTTAGTCAGAGTGGACCTAAGAGTAATGACAATGAAGGGGTACTCCCATTCCCCAAAGCTCCAGAACTGGAACCTCACTATCAAATGCAGGTTAGTATCATATCCAGTACACTTGTTGGAGGAGTCTTACCTCTCAGCAAAGATGCTGTCAGCATACTCTACAGCAGTTCAGCACATTAGCCAAAACCATAGGGACTCTCCCTCACACATACACACTTTTTGGTATTGTCAAGTTTAACTATAGAAGTAATAGCTTTCTGTTGTTATTACCTGGGTAGACTGGGTAGTGATGGAAGAATGGTTTGTTCAAGTGCTTAATTGCCCACTCTCTCCTTAAATTATAAATTATGCCAGTGACAAGACATTTTTTCAAGATATCTGGCAAAGGGACAGAGGGTTAATCAAATTGAATCCATGGCTTTACCAAAAAGACCCTTGGTTCAAAATGAAGCCTCAAACATAATTTGATCTTCTAATTCTGTTTATCAGTGTTTTTGTAACTAATATGCCACCCTACATATCCACTATGCACCTCTAGTTGAAAAACCTGGTTAATATATAAACAGCAGCAGTTTAATCAAGTTCAGGTGTTAAGTAAGAAATGGCTACTTTAGTAAATCTAATAAAAGATATTTCTATCCATCAAGTAAAAATAAACAAAGAAAAAATGCAGTCCGACAATGTTTATCAAGGTCGATGAGTAGCAAGTCTATGTGCTTGTGGAAAAGTTCAGAGGTAAAATGTAGGAAAACAGCTTTTAAGTCCATCTTTAATCATGTCAATGATTGATTGTTACTATTCGGTGTTCCTTTAAGAACACCAGAGCCAAATTATAAATTAGAAAGCCCTAAAATAGAAAACAAAACCAAAAGCAAATTGATGCTGGAAATGAGAAATAGTTCTTAAAACTCACCAGCTTGTTCTAAATCAGAAATTAAATAGAATTTTGAAATTGAATTGATCATCAAATTAACTCCCTTGGATATCATATAATGAATTATTTTATTTATATCAGATGATATAGGTCCATCAAATTGTTTTTTCTTAGTTACGTGCTACGTGCAAAAAAAAAAAAAAAAAAAAAGCCAAAATGACAATAAATCTCTAAAGTGTTGCAAATCATCATCATCATATCGCGCTGGTAGCATGGATATCCCTGACCCTCTCTCGCCAATCGTCCCTATCGTTCATCGCCCTAGGTAGGTCTTCAGGACAACATCCCGTATCCTCACATAGCTGCTGAATGTATGTTCGTGCTGGTCGTCCTGCTTTTGCACGGCCATGTGTGGGGGTCCATAAGAGTACATCTCTTATGAGTTCATCTCTGCTTCTCCAGCAGTGTCCTGCATGTCTGGCTCGTCTAACTTGAATAGTTTTCATGATAGGCGGCAGGTGGCCGTACAGCTGGTGTCTTGTGGGTTGTTGCCGCCAGGACCTGTTTAAGATTGCACATAGCATTCTTGTGTAATTGCCATCTAGCTTCTTCTCCAGCCGTTTTGTTAGCGTCCATGTAGTGCAGCCATATAGCAGTATCGATGTGACCGCTGCCTGGAAGAAACTGCGTTTCATTTTATCGGTCAGGTCTGACTTCCAGATAATCGACAACCTATTGATAGCTGTCCATGCTTTCGCTAACCTCGTTTCGATGTCCTTTTCGGTTGATTCGACACTGCTTCCTAGGTAAGTGAATTTGTCTACTAGTTTAAGAGGGGTTCCTTCCAGTGTGGAGATGTCCCCCGTTTGATTATAGCACATATATTCCGTTTTGTGTGCATTAACATAGAGACCTATGTTTGCTGCTGCTCGTTCCAAACTATGCAGTAGTGTTTCGGCTTGGTCAGGTGTATTTGCCAGTATCGCTGCGTAGTCGGCGTCAGTAATTGTTGTTGCAGGGTACTTTCTGCTTCTTTTCTTCGTCAGTTCGAAGCCATTAAAAAAAAAAAAAAAAATGGTGTTGCAAATACAAAATTATTAATTTCTGAGTATGCCAACATTTTGGGATTAGAGTTTTTATAATTTGGGATCTGTGCATAAATGATCCAGTCATTCAATATTAGTAAAAGAAAAACACAAAAAAACTTTACCTTAAGGGATGTACTCCTATGGACCCCCACATATGGCCGAGCAAAAGCAGGACGACCAACTCGAGCATACACACAGCAGCTATGTGAGGATAAGGGATGTAGCCCTGAAGACCTGCCAGAGGCAATGAATGATAGGGAGAAATGGCGAGAGAGGGTCAGGGATATCCGTGCTGGCGGCACAACATGATGATGATGATGATCTTAGTCCTCATTAAAATACTTCTCTTGGGACTACACTTATTCCAAAAGCTGGAGGGTTAGGGTTAGAATAACAGTTATCATCAAAGGAAATAGAATTGACAATTTGAGTTCAAATCTTGGATGAGACTATTTGTATTTTATATAGTACTAATCCTATTTACCCAACCCCTCCGCTCGGGCAGGATATGACACAAGGTCAATTTTTAAGCGGAGTTTAACAGGTTTGAATTCAGAGTTTTTCTTCTCCTAGACTAGTTGCCTAACCAAGGCTGAAGAACCTAGTCTGTCCTACTATTTACCCATAGCTGGAGGGAGAATAATTGGATTCATACCTTTCCCAAGGGTATTAGTGCTATGTGAAAAATGCAATCAGTCTCGTCCAGGATTTGAACTCGTGTCACCGTGTTCATTTCCTACGACGATAACAATTACACCACGGGCACTAATACCCTTGGAGAAAGATATGAATCCATCTTTTCTCCATCTATCAAAGGGTAAATAGTAGAGCAGACTGGGTTTAATAACCTTGGTAGGACACTCAATCTAGGAGAAGAAAAACTCCAAGTTCAAATCAATCATACTCTGCTTTACCTTGTGTTACATCCTGCTCGTAGCAAAGGAGTTTAATTAAATAAATCAAATTTATTAGATTTATCCAAAGTTCCCAGCAGTGTTTTTTGTACAATGTTAAATAAATCTTAGAAATATCTTTGAAGATAACTGTTGTGGGAGCCTTACCCATCTCACCATAATGGACTCTTCTCACTGTTCTTCATATGGAGAGATTTCGCTGCCAGACAGGCAGATCAATATCAATGTTATCCGAACAGTACAAGACTTCTTACCTTTTCTATGTAACTCTATCTTTCTTGTGGAATATAATCTGTTATCTAATATCCGTGTTTGTGTTTTCATTAGTGACCCTTTCCGGGGCCACAACAATAACTCAGGTCATTATTGTGTGTGTGTATATGTGAATATACTCTACGATTTGTGTATAGAAAAGTGATACAAATCATAGCCAAATATACAATGAATTTTTTTACAATAATTACTGTTCAAACAGAGAGGCAACAGTGCAGTGGAAGCAAAATAATAGATTTCTGAAACTAATAGGAATAATACAAAATGTGAAAATGTGTCAGGAATGGTTTCCAAAGTTTAAAAAACGGAAATGGGACTCAAGAACAAAGAACATTGTAGAGGACCTCAGAACTTTTGAGAATTAATGAATTGAAGGAACAAAAGAAAAATAATGCAGCACAAACAAAAAAAATTCTTCAGAAAAATTACAAGTGACTGTCAATTTATTTCAATGGCACACTCAGAGAGAAAATACCTTTTTTCTGAGCAAGGAAGCCAACCAGTCTTTTTGCTGCATGACAACACCTGTTTTCATTGCAGCAAATGCAATGTACCAATTGCATTATTGTGTAAAGATGCAAAGTTCTTCTACAAGTGGAACATTTTTTTTAATTGATAAATCTTCAAAATGTTATTCACTTTAATCATCCAGCAGTTTTGTCTAACTTGATTCTGATGGAAACAACACTTGACAGTACAAAAGAAATAGTTTTATTGTCATTATAACCAGCTGTAATTCAAGTCTTGATCTTGTACAGAGTATAAGCAATTACTTCAGCTAGTACACAAATGTAAAATTTTATCGAAAAATATTGTTAAAATTTGTATCGAGAGAAAAGAAAAAGAGAGAGATATCTCTACAAAGTCAGTAATGCTTTCTGTTGACCAATGGATATCAACAAGTGAATCCTAGCAAGGCTAAGTGAATTTTAACAGGGAGATATCAACAAATAGATATTACCTAATGGAACCTACCTCAGCTAAATAGATTTTAACAAGAAGATACCAACAAACAGATATCCTCTACAGGATCCTACCAAGGAAGAGTAGAATTTACCAAGGAGATATCAACAAATGGTTATCAACTACTGGATCCTACCAAGGAAGAGTAGATTTTAACAAGAAGATACCAACAAACAGATATCACCTACTGGATCCTGTCATGGCTAATGTTGATTTTATCAGTACTAAATTAAAATATCTACAAATATAGAAGATTTCAGTTTCACTTAAAACATCTTTGATTTTTTTTTTCTACTTACAACATCAGTAGATCTCAAATAGTTCACCATTTTGTAATGACTGACTGGAAACGCTGTTTAACAATAGTATTGGGATCGCGACCAATTTCTCAGTATAAATAAGTCAAGTAGATACACACACTACAACACAAATCTTCCATTACCTGACAGTTCAGGGCTTTTTTTTTTAAAGTCTCAATAAACGTAAGAGCGAGTACTTGAGATGGCTATAATGAGACAACTAGCTGACATGACAACCACAGATGTCGCTACAAGGAGGTGATGAAAAGTTCTCAGCCCAACTAAGAAGGAATGGGTTTCTTTTTGTCTTGAAATTTTTGGAGGGGAAAGGTTAAAGAAACTTGAAAAATAAGAACAATTGATTTTAATGGCATATCAACCCAACTAGAGTTATTTTATACCTAAAGGTTAGAGAATGGTGTTTCATTGTATATTCATATTTACATTTTTTTGTGTAATCATTAAAGTGTTTTTTTTATACACAATTATATTGAATATAAATAATTTTTAAACAGAGCTATTTGATCCATAGATGGGAACCTAACAGGTACTACACATCTCTGGGTCAGAGTGGATCTAGGAGTAATGGCAATGAAGGGGTAATCCACATTCCCCAAATCTCCTGAAATGGAACTACATCAGAGACAGTTTAGTGTCATATCCAAGGCATCTCTTTTTGGAGAAGTCTTACCCATCTGAAGGGGATACAGTCAGTGTAATCTGAGCCCCACAAGGTTGTTGAAGTTTGGAGTGAATATGTTGAATAGCGTGTTGCTTCATGTTTCTAGGTAATGTCCTTGGTCAGATTGAGTACTTTTCAGCAACTCTTCTTAGTGATTATTCAAGGTTATTTTAGTTACAATTCTAGTCTTCTAAAAAAATTGCATCAAGCTAAACATGAATATCTTTTTGTTAAATCGTTAGAAAAATTTCTGGGTAGGATTAGGGAGGGTGATGATAAAATAGCGCCTAACTAACCATTCTATCAAATAAAAGTTGATCTGGGTTTCATCCCAGAAAAATTAAAATGTTTAAGTAGATTTAAGTCTTTATTCACACATTCATATTTTTCCCCAACTCACTTTGACACTAAACATAGCACAATGATTCTTACAGAGAAAACTCCAGGTCATAGTGGACCTGGGAATAATGGTAATGAAGGGGTCCTCCATACTACCCAGATCACCAGAACTAGAGCCTTACCATCAGAGTTTATATCATAATCAAGACACAACCATTTTAGGAAGATCTTATTCATCTGCAAGGGATAGAGTTAATGTATTCTAACCCCTGGTAAGAGGGTGAACAAAAGTTTAAAAGTGATCTATGATCTATGTTGTTTACTAAAAGCTACATAATGACTATAAGTCATCATTATCATCATCATCATGTTGTGCCGCCAGCACAGATATCCCTGACCATCTCTCGCCACTTCTCCCTATCATTCATCGCCTCCGGCAGGTCTTCAGGACTACATCCTGTGTCTTCACATAGCTGCTGTATGTAAGTTCAAGCTGGTCATCCTGCTTTTGCTTGGCCATATGTGGGAGTCCATAGGAGTACATCACTTACTAGCCTGTCCTTGCTTCTCCAGCAGTGTCCTGCGTGTCTGGTTCGTCTAACTTGTATAGTTTTCGTGATGGGAGGTAAGTGGCCGTACAGTTGGTGTCTCGTGGGGTGTTGTCACTAGGACTTGTTCAATATTGCTCTCAACATTCTTGTGTAGTTGCCGTCTAGCTTCTTTTCCAGCCTTTTAGTTAGCGTCCATGTAGTGCATTCATCCAATAATTAAATTCATCTAATAATATTACAACTAATATCATTAATGTCTATAAGGAAACATTAAAGATGACAAAACTGTGTGGTAGAATGGGAAAATAAAGAATAAAGCTATATGGTGAGATTCAAGATTCTCTAATTGTCTTTTATAGCTCAAGCTGTTGTTTCGTTCATTCAAACAGGCTTAGCAATAAATGAATAAATAAATTTTGAAAATAAATAGAAGAGTGAGGGACACAAGTTAAAATCTCACCAAAAATCTATATTTCTAATCAATGCTGTTTACTAAAGGCTGTAGAATGAGTGGTTGCATTGAAAAGCAATTGAAATTAGGATGAAAGAAATGATTTAAAAAATCAAAAATAGTTGACAAAGCTTTAAAAAAAATCCAAGATAATATTACTTGAGCATATCTCCTTAGGAAATGTTCTAATTCAATCTTTCCAAGGACTGATCAATAATTTTTTTCAAATTCATGATTGATTTTAATGACATGTCAACTTGTTAAAGTTATTTTATGCCTAGAGGTTAGGGAATCATGTTTATTATATGTTCATATTTACATTTTTTGAGTAGTTGTTTCTTTAGAGTTTTTTTCACTTCATATGGTCCTATTGGATACAAATAATTTTGAAACAGATCCATCCGATTGATAGGTAAAATTCTAACAGGTACTAACCACCCAGGGTCAGATTTAATAACTTTAATCTAGTAGTTAGGAGCAACCTATTTCAACAAAAAACAACACCTATTAGCCAAATGAATATTGTATATTAATTTGCCCCTCAAGAGATTGTCTCTCCCATTTTAAACAAACAGTGAAGTCTTATATTGGACAAACCACTACTACCTTATCTAGGCACCTCACTGCCACCTCTCCAATCATCTTAATAAACTAATACCACTTGAAACTCCAATACATCAAATCCTTATTGAAAAATGCCAAGATATTATACAAGACTAACAATGAAGAGAAAATTTAAAAAACTCAAGGCCTCAAGTGTAAAATCAAAAAACCTAACCCTCAATAAGATCTTTTTTGGACAGAGAGTAAACGTATCTAACAATTAAATTCCACTCTTTCTCATAAATTTCATGTAATGACATGTGACACCTCATTGACCACTACCATTCTTATTTGAATTGTGACTGTTGTGCAACATCAACCAATGCTTTAATGGCCAACTTTGTTTAAAAACAAATATAAGCCACTTCACACCATTCTTTAAATGGCTTGAGACAATGAAAATTAACCTTGTTTAAAACCCTGTATCTTTTGAATGATTTCTATATTCATTTGATTTATGTTCCCTTATTTATAATAAGAAAAACTTCCTTTACTTTTCTTTTTTTCCCTTTTTTAAATCAAAACAAAAAACTGCTGACCAAACACCACAAACATACACAGAGGTTCTAGTGATGTAATGGTTAGTATTGTTGGAAATGAACACAGGGATCCAAGTTCAAATCTTGGACGAGGCTGTTTGCATTTCACATAGCACTAATACCCTTGGAGAATGTATGAATCCAGCTATTCCCCCACTAGCTATGGACAAATAATAGGACAGACTGAGCTCTTTAGCCCTGGTATGGCAACTAGTCTAGGAAAAGGAAAACTGAATTCAAACTGTTAAATTCCACTAAAAATTTACCTTATGTCACATCCTGCTCATGTGGAGAGATTGGTAATTACAAACACAAAGTTAGATTTAGTAACGTACTGAATGTAGATTTTGGTATCTGGTTGGATATTGCCAGATATGAAGTCAGATAATGCTAACAATTTTTATAGAAAAATCTTGAATAAATTATCTATCCAGGCCTGTTCAATGTATGATCCCATGGGTGAAATGCATCCAGTGAAAGCTGTTGTCATGACCTCTTGAGCTTCCAAAATAATAAGACTTCCATGCTTAATGAAATAAATTCATCAATTGGTATCATGCAAAAATTTCAATTTTGAGGAAACATGATTGTAATTAAAAAAAAGAAATGGTCCCAGCCAGCTAACTGAAGTTAAGCACTAATGAGCTTGTTCAGAGACCATTTAATAACACCAGGTATTGTAAGCAACCTAATTGCCTTTGTGCCAGAAAAATCAAAATCAGTAAATAACAAACATTATTTCACCTAATTAACTCCCTTTAATATTTTAAATTTCAGTTTTTGACCAGATTTATACTAAGGTCATAAAGTGATAGAATCTTTGAAACCGGACATTGACATGATGGTTAGAGTGTTCACCAATGGCCTGGGAGACCTGAGTTCAATCCCAGGTCAAGTCATACCAAAGACTCAAAAATGGAACTTGATGCTTCCTTGCTTAATACTCAGCATTATAAGGCATGGATTAAGGGTAAAGTGGAGCAATCCAGGAAAAGGAGTAGTGCTCTCCCCTACACCTTGGTGTAGTAGCTATCGAAAAGGGAGCCTTCAGGTCACCCTTGACTATGGTTACCAACTTTACATGCTTGTTGCAAAGAATCTGATGTTTACTTTTCCTTCAGATTGGTCTTAAGAGAACATGGATTCTATCAGAGAAAGAAGTTTTTTTAAATCTGTTTTTCTTTTTTAAAGTTATAAGAAACACATAAAAATTGGTAATAATTTGAAAATAGTTATACAAAATGCAGTGTGCTTAAATGAATAAAAAACAAACAAAAACACTTATTGTTAAATTTTGATGGCTTTTATATTTAGAGAACTAGTTTGTGCTGGAGCTATATACTGATGTGTAGTTGGATGTTAAATTTGAAATTTAATTTTTTTTTAATAACAGGAAATCCAACAACTAGATATTGCAATATCTATCAAAAATAGATATTCAATCAATTGCAGTGTGTGTGTGTGTATATATATATATGTGTGTATGTGTGTGTCTATGTCATATAGGAATAAAGTGAGAAACTAGTGTTAGAACAACGATCGCCAGTAAATGAAAATGGGAAACCTCCTGATAGTATAAATAGAGGTACCATGCGGTTAGTGTGGTGGATATCAGTAGTGGACTTCTTTGAGAGAAAAACTTCAGTAATAGCTTGGCCAGTACCCTCTTGGTTCAAAGTGATTCCGTTATTATTCTAGGCAAAATTGTAGTGTTACTGATAGTAACAATCTTTTGTTAGTCTTATTTCTGTTAATGTATTAATTTCAGTTGGAATGAAATACTTCTGCTTTTGTTAAGTTGTCAGTCAAATATTTCTTCTTTTTATACACAGGCTAGTGTTACAAAAATATATCAAAGAGTCCTTCAGTTCAAAAAAAAAAAGAAAAAAAAAAGAAAGAAAATAATGTTACCTATGTACTATAATAGTTATTATATTTACATATAAATTTTATTCATTAAAGTAACAATTATTACTGGTCAGAAATAGTAATTCTTTAAATAAGAACAACTTGTTAGCCATCAATCAATTAGTACAAGAGAAAAACAAATATAAATGCTAGAGATGATTACAAAAGTAGATTGACATACAGGTTAGTATACAAATAGTCAAGTATATATGAATTAGTAGTATAGTCTTTGCAAAGTACAATAAACTTGCACCTCCTTAACTCTTTCTTGTTAAGGGACATTCATAGGTGGTTAACTATCAATGCAGGACACATAGTGTAACGGTTATAGGCATTAGTTCCCTAAGCTTCTAAGGAGACAATCATCTGAAAATTTCAGGTTCAATCCTGACTGCAGGCAAGTAACAATACAGGAATATTTAACACTTGTACCAGGTTATGGCTAACGGAATCAGAACAGGCGACCCCCGTGGATTCAATAAAGGACGTAGTTAAAAGTTCCTGAGTTTGACTAACACCTGAAGAAGGCCGGAGGACATATCGGCCAAAACGTTGTGGATATAACAATAAAGATGAAGACAATAGTCCGAAAACCCTTAACGATAAAAATGAAAATCAAATTTACATACTAAATTGATCATCAGGTTTGAGAGAGTGAATAAACATGTTATTTCTTACCTGTAAAGACTGAACAGCAAACAAACTATTCATTTATACATATTTTTGTGCATACTGGTGTATCTGATACCTGGCCATATGTGATTTGATTTATTTTATGAGAGAGAGAGAGAGAGAGAGAGAGAGAGAGAGAGAGAACGAATTTGAACAAGAGAAGTACACTAACTTCTCAGTTGTTTTATAAGACAACATGAGCAAACTTGCTAATAATGAAATAGAGATGAAAGACAAAAAGAAAAAAAAGGGGTACCTAGAAAAATAGGCATCAGAAGAAAAGAAAAGAAATAATAAAAAAGAAATACGGAATCAGAGGAGAAGGAGGAGAAAATAAAAATAAGAGATAAAAACAAAAAAAAATCAGGTTGTAACATGCCAAAGTAAGGCTTGAACACATGGTTATACTATCTCTTTTAGTTACTGTTGCTATACAACAGATACTGACCATTTTCTTTCAAACAAGAGATACAGTCACTAAGTAATAACATTGCTTCAATAGATAATGGATGAAGGCAATAAACAGGCTTACATTCACACACAAATTCATCTATAGACATACGGACACATACACACAGAATGCCTTAAAAGGAATTGTCATCTTATTTCTATAGCAACTCTTTTTCTTGTTCCTTTGTTGTTATAGTAACGGTCTTCTGGTCTAAGACATCAGTTTAATTGAATGAGGGGAGGGAGAAGATAGAAGAAACTTAAAAGATCTAATTAATTAATGAAGTAATTAGGGTGAGAGAAGACCAAAACCTTCCCCTCTATTTGACCCCCCCAACCCTGCCTCCAAATCCACCAACCATCTATCTCTGGAATTGTCTTTTATGGCTAAAAGATGATAAGGGACGAACAGGCCAAGAAAAAACAATAGTTTGTTATGATTTGTGCATTAGAATAGCTAAGACAAACGTCAACTAATGGTCAAATTCATTGTCCTTGAACTGCAGTGTGAAATGAAAAGAAAATTGTTTTTCAATGAGGCAGGCAGACACACACAAGAGAGAAAAGACAGACAGAGATAGGGGGAGAATAATCTGTTTTTTTTTTCTTTTCTGTTTTTAAGCAGCAGATGGAGAGAGAGAGAGAGAGAGAGAGAGTCCACAAACAATTGTTTCTTAGAATAATCTCAGAGGATTACAAAGAAT